>JAVQJG010024670.1:0-11994 GCA_036024015.1 Craterocephalus amniculus
TTGCTGCTGTCCAAATTTGAGCTGTATAAAGGTAAATCCTCTCAATGTGTGTTGTCCAACAAAGGGCCCCATGTCAGCCTTCGCCTAGGGCCCCAAACTTCCTAAATCCGCCACTGGATCTATGACCTTACATCTGGACAAAAACTGGTCTCTGTACTGCCCCTACTGGTTGCTTTTGTATGGAGCTCTTGGAGTTGATATTACACAATCCCTGCATGCGACACTCAAACCGTGCTGCGCCGTTCAAACTAAAGCAGATATCACTGTTTGCAGCCGTTGTGGTCAAATAAATTGTAAATATGGTGGGTTGTTGCTTTGCTCCAGGATGCCAGAATAGCTGAGGACAAGCAAAAGGAAGAGGATTTTACAGATTTCCCTCGGAACACAGAGAGCAAAGGATAACTGGCATCTGATGCGCAGCAATAAGAAGGAAAAGGAGCGATGGGACCTGCAGGCAACTGAGGAATTTTAGGCTATTAAAGGCAGACTTGGTAATGCTGGAGAGCTAGTAAGCATCTGACAGCAGAACTCAGCCAGTTCAGCAACAAGCACGTGAGCACATTTCACACATTTCACAGAGAGTGGGGTGAGACATGAAGGCATCTGAATGGTTCATTCCATTCAGACTGAATGGCAGGGATTGGTCAGTTTTTAAATGTCTGCAGTTCTAGAGGTCTGATTTTTTCCGTTCCTTTTTATGAATACATAATATTTTCACTACTCTCAGGATGAAAGGAACATTTCACCCAGTTTTACAAAAATTGTCTCTGAACAGGATTACCAACTACTGCTTTAAGTAGTTGTATGTCAGGGAACTTCAGGTCCGATAAAACGTCTGCTCAGATCACCTCAAACATTTTCAAACGTAAGTCTATACCAGAAACATGATACGGATCAGAGATATGTTACTTTATATATACACACATATATATATGTGCTTGTATGCTAACGGTGTTTGTGTTGCATACTAAAAACGTGACATTGCAGTATTCCATATCCTGGTTTCCATGATACATAACACATTTACCCTTTTAGTTAGAAGAAAGCCAGCTGAGGGTCCCATTTTACTCCCAGAGAAGATCAACTCCCTCCATTTGTAAAAAGCCGCTCTCATGTTGAATCGCGTTTTATTCCTGCTACGGTCAGACTCCAGTTTGACTTTTTTTTCTTTTCTTTGTGTTATGTGTTTGTGTTTGAGAGGAACTTGAGACCACTGGTCTATTGCTATCCATTTATAGTTGTTAGTGTTGTCTCCATGATGCTCTAATGGTGGTGGAGTAAACAAAACCATACTGGCAGCAGCAGGTTAACAAGAACGCACAGCGTGCCAATCCACACACACGACCCTGAGGATCCAAGCCCTCTGGGCATGCAGAAAGAGGACTATAGAGGCAACTGAGGTGAATAGAGTTCAGCTCATCCTACACATCAGGCAATTGTAGGAGGATGTTAGGGAAAGAAAGTATTAATATTAAGAATTTCAAATTCCACAATGTACCTTTAACTGAGTCATATGGATTATCCCCTTTGATGAACTTGTGACCTGTCCAGCATGCACCCTGCCATTTGGCTAACTACTGGGATAGACTCCAGCCCACCCACTACCCTGCATTGAAATAAGCTGATTTAGACTATAGATATACAGTGTGAATGGATAGAAAGAGTCAAATTAGTTTAAATTCTTATTATGAGAAAGTAAGCAGTATACTTGCAAAAAAATACATTATTGTTATAACTAGTTAAGTCAACATATTGAAAAATTACCTTTTTCATAATTTGATCCTCTACACAAGAAACCTAACATTGATAATGCATACATTTATATTTATGTTTTTATATTGTCTGTATAAATTTAGAAAAAACATGAGAAATACTTTGTCTTAAATTTCTTAGAAATTGGCTTGAATATTTCCAGAAAAAAAGAAGAAATATTCCAATTAAAGCAGGCCTGTGTGAGTGCAGTCAAGCAGCTCTGTTATTCAATTCCATTAGAATGAACGATGCAGCGGCATGCAACCATGCAGTTAACAGGAATTAAAACCATAGGCAAGATGACGGATTATACAAGAAGGAGGTGTGTTTGTGTGTTCGTGTGTGTGCATCCAAGCACATGTCTACCTTTTTTCTTGACATTTTTTCTGTGAAAATTGTACACATTGTATTTTCTAACACGTGTACTTGAAAATTAAATCAAAATAGCTTGAACACTGAAATGTGCTTTTAGGTATACTATATTGCATGGCTTCAGTGTACTTGTCAGTATTTGCCAGCTGTAGTTATTACATGATGTATGGCTCTGCTCTTGATGCATGCGTGACAGTTGGCAGTCATTAATCATGGTTAGAAGATAGGACATGGTTTAGGGTCCCTTCTCATGCTCGTGGTAAGACTTATATAAGTTACTGCAATGTACTTGAGGTGCAAGCTGCTGTAGGAAGGGTGGAAAAAACAAAAAAATCAAATTATTATCATCCGTATGAGCTGCTTTGTGACTTGTAAACACAAACACAAGCAAGCAAACACCAGGCTTCCAATTCCAGCCTTTATTGAACAACTTAGTTTTATTGCCTCGATTTTACCACTGAAGAACTTTTCTTTCTCAAACTTTCTTTGTTGTGCTACTCAGCATCGTGTTGCTTGTGGACATGGGGGTGTGACAGTCAGAATCGGGCTCAGTGAGTGTGTCTTTGGTGGTAAAACAGCGTTGTCGTGACACACCCACCTTAACAGAGTAGACTAACCATGCATTTAATTAGAAACAAAAGCGGGAATAATTAATTAGATGGCAATTTTTTTATTATTATTTTTTTATTTCAAGCTTTGCCAGTTTATAATGGAAAACAAAGTCTGCAGGAATTTTACAGAGAATAATTCACTCAAAATGAAAGGCAAGGGAAGGCCAAAGAGACAAATGGCCATTTCCCATCTGCCTGTTTGGAAATGGTTTGAGGTTATTTTGATACATAAGTCTGATGGTTTAATTCGTTTTTAGATAAAACATACAACAAACCATTGTGAAGCTGCAAATTATAAACCTAAAATGATTTCCTACCAGACCTGTGGATTGGTGAGGTTCCACAAAAATTCTACATTAAGGAGGACTGTCCCTATCTTTCAATAAAGCGTACCACATCCTATAATAAGAAGACCCTGGTGTCTTAACATAATGGCATCTAATAAAGAAATTAAAATTACATGTGTGGAAAATCTGCCAGAAGAAATGAATACTGCACTACATACTATCACCAGAGACCAGTAAACTGCACAACAGTGAAATCAAAGGGGCTTGACTACTAAATG
This sequence comes from Craterocephalus amniculus, assembly GCA_036024015.1. Lineage (NCBI taxonomy): Eukaryota > Metazoa > Chordata > Actinopteri > Atheriniformes > Atherinidae > Craterocephalus > Craterocephalus amniculus. Next base: position 3,301 of record JAVQJG010024670.1, read on the forward strand.
AACAACACAAGAAGCAGTAAGAAACAATATCCCCATGGAGGAGAGGGTTAAAAGCCAAGTTTAAGGCAACACAGAGAGAAGTGAGCCAAAAACCAGGGTAGCAAAGGGTGCGTTTGTTAATGTTTGCTGGCTGTGAGAGCTGCGTCACTCCGTTTCTCTCTGTCTGTAGCTGCTCCTCTAGGTATAACCCCCCTCCCCTACTTAAAAATAGCTTGACCCTGCTCACCCACCAGCCTTTCCCAATTCATGATCGAGCCTCTGCACTGAAAGACGAAAGACTTTTCTGAGTAGCAGTAGCGGTGAAATGCACCTGGCTTCAACCAGGATGCACCCTTTACCTCTCAACACATTATTATTTTCACCAGTCCCTATGCAGGTAAGCTTGAGTTTCCCAGGTGCTCAGTCCCACTGTCCTTTGGTCGAACTGGGATGAGAAAAGCTAGCTGTTGTGTCATGTGCATGTGTTAAAGCCAAGGAGCTGCTGCATAGCTTACTGGATGTACACAGATAATGTAAAAACAAAAAAACGCATTTCTCATCCCATCACATTCTGGCATCCTGGATCTGTAAGAAGCCTCGGACCCAGTCTTTCAGGTCTTCTTCACGAGCCATTGCACCAAGTCCAGCCATGATGAGAAATGAGAAAAACGCACAGTTTGGAGTTGTGAAACAGTGTAATATGAATATGTATATTGATCTGTTCAACATTTAGGGCTTGTATTAGTTAGATAGCGAAAAAATATATTTATTTTGGGAAATGCGCGTATTGCTCCTGTATATGCAGTATAACAATAGACACATCTGGAAGCTGGATGTTTCAGGACTGCTCTTTTGGGTTCAACGCCGGTGCACAGGTGCACAGATACTGGATAGAAGACGAACAGGTGACACCACAAAAGTCTGCAAATTCATGGCATTTACTCCAATTTAACTGCATATTCAACATGTACAGCTGCCATAAAAACGTCTTGACAGGTCACATGTCCAGACCCCTGACATTACGCTTATCAGGTCCTGGAAGGTATCAGATAATTAAGCTCATTTCCATCTGCCTCTCTAAATGAAGGCGTCTACATGTCATAGTCGTATTAGATATCATAGCTGCTTTACAGCATATTCTTGTAGAAAACCAACAGTGTCCATTTATGTTTATATTCAATGAGGATGGACATCTTGTTGGCGGTAAGGGCTGGTGTGCTTGTGCTCCGTTTTTTGGTGTGTGCAGTTAACTTCCTACAGGGTGTTTTTATGGAGTTCCTGCTTTATTTGCTGATTTAATGCAGCTGTTAAAGGAGAATTTTGGTATTTTTCAACCTGTACCTATGTTGTAGCATACTATACGATCATTTACTCACCCAGACAGTTGTGGTGCAAAACGAACTCCATCGGGAACTATTTATATCCACACGTGAACTGCATGGCGAATTCCCTCATAGATCACTCCGTACTGTAGGATGGTAGTATTTACTAAGATAATAGCAACATGGTCCGTTTTTGTGATTTTACAAGTTGTAAAAATAGATTGTAGCCAACCATTTTACAGTACGAAGTGAATTCGCCCTTTTGCCATGGCACATGGTAGTGACGTGATCTCTGTCGCGGGTCAGGGCAAAAGGCTTGAAAGGACCCCCGAATAACAACAACAAAAGAAGTACAAGCTGTATACAGGTCATGGAGGGATCGGACTAGCATTTGCTAACAACACATTGGTAAAAAGAAGGAGTTTTGTGGCAGATAATGCCTTTTTTAGATGCCGAGCGGCATCTGCCCTGAATGCTCCCATTATATGGATATTTGCTGATCGCGTGTGGAAATAAATATTTCCCGATGGAGTTGCGCCACAACTGTCTGGGTGAGTAAATGATCGTATACCATGCTACAACATAAGTACAGGTTGAAAAATACAGAAATTGTCCTTTAAATACAACTTGGCCATTGTCACACCAGAAGCAGCATATTAGTTGGAATATCAGCGCTGTGGCTGCCGGCTGGGCTGAATCACTGGTTGTTAATTAATGCACCTGATCTCGATTGCTTCTGTTAAGAAGATCTTAGACCAAGCTCTTAAGAAGGACCTAAAGAAAGCCACTGAGAAGGCATCTCCCAGGTGTGCTCTGAGATGGTAGCCGGCCACAAAAGCCTGATCCTCCACACAGAGGTATGTGGGTTGTCATGGGGGAAAGTTCTGTCTCGTCTTTATGTGCTTCGGGAAGAGCTTTTAGAATTCTAACCTGAGCATGCTGTTCCACATAAGGACGAGCTCACGGATGAGAGGTGGTGCGCCAGGCTGGCTTACTGTGCAGACATATTTGGACACAAACACCCGGAGATGACAACCATATAAAGTTCATTCATAAAGTTTATTTCTGGTCTCCAGAACACATCATGCGTAAGTCTGCAACTATGCATACATCATGCCATCTAGCACTAGATCTGAACATACACTTGTTGTTTCATCCAATTTCTTTTACAACAAATACCATGGAAGGCAGTTCTTTTGCTGTGACAATAAGAAATGTTTCAAAACAAACATGTAAGCAAGATTTTCAATACATTCTGCAAAGAAAATATTGTTTCTATCCAAGAAAACATAAAGGCAAATGCACAAGATCAAACAAGTAGTATATCATTAACAAAATGAGCATGAGATCTGCTAATAAAAGAAAAAACTATGAGCATGACAACTCTTAACCCTTGCTACAACTTGGCATTAAAACAGGTACACAAAATACAGCTGATAACTTGGAATAACAGCTCACAAGGCCGACAATAACTCAAACTAATAACTAGATTTCATGATATGGCCCAATGTTGTAGAAGCCTCTCTCAAGTATGTTGGATCAGTGTGTGGGAGTTGTCAAGTTTTGAATGTAATAGCTGTGTAGCTGGTGGTCCAGTGACTGTTGCAGGTTTCCACGTCCTGGATAGAAGATGGAGGAGCGAAACTGGAGGATGGTTCATAGAAGGGGATGGTAGCTCCCGGCACATTTCCCTTCTGGTGTGGCCTTGGTTGTGGGGGATGAGTTCTGGCTGGAGCTTTTTTCCCGTGGCTGGAAGGATGGAGCGAAATCGCATATTCATCGGTAATTCATTAGAAATGCAGGGACCCAATACCCTGCATTTCCGGGTATTGGGTCCGCCAATACCCAAAAATGGAGACTGAGAGTCAAGGGAGACATGGGTGAAATGCAGAGAGCGTAGCTGGCACCGGAGCCAGGTGAAACCAACTCATAGAAACTCTGCTCCCGTTCACCAGTGCAGGCCCCGCCTATCAAATTCTAGATTTTTAAACAATAAAATGTTAGATTTACAACCAAAATTTGAGAATTTTCAAGCAAAGACAACTGATTAATTTGAAAGAGAAGAAGACAAATTGTAATGCAAAATGGTTGTAATTTTTTACTTTTGTAGAAGTATTCTCTCTCAAATATATATTTTCTAATTGCAACCTAATTTATTTCTATCTCTACAAAAAAAATTTGATACTCACTTTTATTTTTTTGCTCTCAAAATTCATTCTTGGTTTCAAATCTATTTGATTAGATAATAAAGAAACAAATTTCTCTCCATACACATTAAGTTTATTCTGCTAAATGCATGGGGAATAACACGTCATTACACATGATGCTGGCGTCCGCCACTAGATCTGAACATACACGGGATCTTACACATCTTACATATGTAAATCTGGGATGCAGATCTGAATAACGATGATCTAACGGCTGATCAGTAAAATTTAACGTGCGTTAACGTGTACCACAAGCCTGGCTGGCTTGAGGCTTGTACTGAACATAAGTGCAGTGAAGCAGCGCACAGTTGTAGCCTAATACCAGATGATGACCCTAAGATAACAACAATCAGATGTCATTGAGATTCACAAAATAGCGTTCTGCCTTAACAGTGCTTAAGCCTACATGTCACCTGATTTATGTCATGAAAAAAACAATTTTGTGAGCTGAGTAAATAAATGCTGTATTTAGAACTAATCTTTGTGTCGTGTTGCCAATATTCATGATAAGTTAGTCATTCGGTGCCAATTAACCTCGAAAGGGCCGCATCACGTGGCTATTAATAGGAGAAATAAAAGGGCGTCTCTGAAACAACAATGGAAAAAATGGCAGGATTTCATCAGCGCAGCTAAGAGGAAGGGGGCTGCGGCCAGGAGGGTTCACAACGACATGGGTGAGTGACCCCCACACCAGCAGCCCCTCCAGCTGCACAGGTACACATTTGCCAGTGCAGCAGAGACATCGTCAAAGCTGGAGCGGAGAAAATTGCGGGTCTCAAAAAACCTGGTGAGGTCATTGCAGCGGATGGCGAGTGCTGCGGAGACGCAGACAGGCCTCACCGGCGAAGCCCGCCATCTCCAGCATGCGCAGTTGGACATGGCGGCAAAAAGGCTGCTACCTCCAGTGGTGAGTGGCAACTTCTTGGAGACAACGGCTATCCACTGTGTCCTTATCTCTTCACCCCTGTTGCCAGCCCTCAAGACCATCACGAGGAGACCTTAAACAAAGCGCACCGCCTGGGCAGAGGCATCATGGAACACACCATCGGGTGGTGGAAGCTGCATTTCCCATGCCTCCACAAGTTGTTTGCTCCATCCAAAGCGTGCGCTGTGACTGGAGTCACTGCCAGGCTGCACAACCTGGAAGTGCGTGCTGCCCATGGCACCAGAAGAGGGTGATGAGGATGAAGTCGAGGTGGATGAGAACCATGGCCAAGATCACACGGATGGTAATTATAGGGCTAGTCATTCATATTTTTCTTTTAAAAATACATGTGACTGTTCCTACACCCCAACCATTGCAAATAAGCAGCCCCTTCACCCCGTCATCATGAGCCCAATATAACAGCCATGTTCATTTCCCTCTTCTGTTTACCCACAGTTTTCGCGCAGCATTAAATCCCCTCCAGATGAAAACCCTTTTTGACTGCCTTTCACCACATTAACCATCACATCCTCACTATAAAGGCTGCATTCACAACAGCCTTGTTTATTTTATTTCTTACTCACATTAGGTTTTTCACCGGCGGGCACCGCTATTGTGCTGCTCCAGCCTACACAACCCACTGTACGAAGGATCGCAGCCATGTACGATTCGCCTTGAGTACTCGTTTATCTATGAACATTTTTAAGATGATTGTAACAGCCATGCTTTTGGGAAACCCGCTGCAAATGTAAGAGGCATTGTACGATGTAGTTTACAAGCACTTTGGCTCTACTATGCTTTTAGGAAACACGGTCCTGATCTGTCCCCAGTGTATTCTGTCCCCAGTCAATTCTGATGCAATTCAATTGGTGTTCCTGAACCTGTACCCACTGCTCAGCCAGGGTTCAAGCCCTTAAGAACTGTTTGCCGTTGTCTTACAGCAAGCCTAATTCAGTAATCATTATGCATGATAATTTTTCATTTAAAAACAAGAAGCTGAATAAGGACACAAGAGAAAAATATTATCCATTTGTTGTTGTGCCAGCAAACAATAAGTAGCCTACAATAGTTGCCTAATTATACAACCACAAATTCTTTTTTGTTTTTGTTTGTATGGATAAATTTTGTATCTTGTTTATCTAAACTTGATGCTTTTTTATCAAAATGTACCACAAGTTTTAACCTGACATTAAAGGCTGAAGAGATTTAAGCTAATTTTGGTAACAAGATTAGAACAAATGAAATACATGCCAGAGAAAGGACACATTTACACTCCAATTAGTATGTTAAAAGGCATGTGCTGTATCAAATGCAGAAAACATAGCTGGTAGCATCCTTTTTAATGAGTCATTGAAACATAGGTTCCTATGGGTCTCTTCCATCACTGTCACATCCACTGAGTGCCTCAGTCACATTTAAATTGGCCCCTGGGTCGGCAGACATTGATAAAGGGTCTCAGTCTGGTGGGAAGCATGCAGGCGTATTCCAGGCTAAGCTGCAGCAGTCCAATCGTTGTCCATCACTTCCTTTCTATTTTGCATTGGACCCAATCAGTCCAGAGTGGGGATCAATGCAGTCAAAGTGAGCTTTCTTCCAGCATTAGGAGCTGCTTTCTATCACAGACTTGTAATGTCAATGTTAATGTCAAATAGATGTTTGTGCGACTGCTTTCATTGCTGTGGTAGCGCTGTTGGAAGGTACCACTGAGAAGGAGGTTGACAGTGTCAGTGTTCATACACGGATGTGTCGTTTTACAAAACCTAATATGAACAACATTTCAACTTGCGATCATTGACACAGACAAATGTTGCCAGATTGCCAAAAGCTCCACAGATTCCTCCTTGTATTGTGGAGCTTGTGTATTGCCCGTAAAGCGCAACTTTATCCAAACAGAAAAGACAAAAAATAAAAGTCCATGACATTTGCTTCATGATGGGAGTTTACATACAAAGTGGTGAGAAATTAGAAAGTTTTAATTGAATGATTTATGCATAAGTGATATTTGTGGAAATACTTCTGGATGATATTACTGAGTCTCCTAAATCTTCATGTTGGGCTTACCCTTTTTGACAAGCACAGTTTTCTACCTCCTGGGACACCCAAAATAAATAACATGGATGCATTGGTATCTACAGAGAGCTAAGACATTACAGAAGTCAGAGTCAAAATGTGTGTTGCCAACATACAATTTGTGAAAAAACCAGAGGGGGGATCATTTTGAGAAACATTTTTATTTATAAAAATGCAGTAGATTAACAGTGTAACAGGCGATGAAAATTGTCATTTTTCATGTTAATATATAACCAAGGCGGTAGGTCTCACCTCTTTTTTTTCGGCTTTTATTTATTTTGAACTTTAATGTACAAAATAAAAGTAACTAAGATAATTTTTTTTTTTTAAAAATCCCTATATTAATTTAAGAGGAACTATGTTTTTCTTTTGCGGTTAGTCGGGTAGAGCTACAAAAACAGTCACCTGTGATAATGCAGTTCAGCCATTTTTCTGCTTTCTTGTTTGGTGAATCAATAGCAGCATGGTATCCCTGCTTCAACCACATCCCTGCAAATTTGCGGACCAGGAAGGAGCCAACATTCATTCCGTTTCTGCAACTGGTAAGAATGACTTTCATGACTCTGAAACCGACACTGGGAGCGTGGAGACAACGATGAGAACTTTTGCATGCTCTGCTGTGAAACCATGACATTTAAACTGAGGGAACTTCTTTAGGAGTATGGGACTGGTTGTGGCCTCAACTGCAAGAGTTCTTGGATGGTGAAAGGTTTATCATTGCCATAGAAGATGTGCTTCTGTCTATCAGAGGGCCAGTTTGATGGATTAAGTGCAGCGTTGGCAACAATCACACTGTTGTCATTAGGGATGCACGATATATTGGCTCCAATATCAGTATCGGCAGATGTTGGGAATTTTTTTAAATATCAATATCAGTCCAGTAAGTAAAACTTGTCCGATATACAAACTTATTTATTTCCAGCCGTTTGCGTGTAGGGAGAAGGGGGATTTGGCCAGGCAGTATAGTTTTGGACATGTGACAGTGATCGTAAGATAGCATTGTGAGGAGTTTAACTGAAGCGGAGATGCAATGACGGTACTTTTCCATGGTATCAAAAGAAGATACTCGAAGCAGGATGCACTTGCAAAGTTAAAGTAATGTGAGGATGTTGCATCAAATCATTTGACACAATCAGTTTGATATGTCATATGAAAAACCACCAACCAGAGGGTAACAAACTTTGGTCGGAAACTTATGCTAATATTGTTAACCTTAATTTTGTACATAATTTGATCAACTTAACTTAATTTTCAAAAAAATGATATTGGTAAATTTAAGTTGTCGGCCATTGCAAAATATTAATACTTCCATCGGCGGAAATTAATATTGGTGTATCCTTAGTGGTCATCCATCCAGCAAATAATATTGTCAGCCATGGAGACATAACCTGGCTAAGACAACTTTGTGTGTGTACGTGTTTGTAAGTGTGTGTTGGGGGGTACATTTTGTCTCCACCGAGGTAAAAAGTAATTCAGCACAGGGTAGGATGAAAAAAAACAGTGGGTGGTGATCCCCACCATCACATCAAATTGTCAAAGTAAATTCCACAGTGTAAGATGTAAATAGCTTCCCAACACCTCCTAAAAGAAAACCACATTACTTTAATAAAGCCCTCCTAGGAATAAGTACACTAAACCTAGGAATAATTACAATAGTCCTAGGAATGAGTAAAGTAGAACAAAGGCAGAGTCATAGAAGAACATGTTAGCTGAGGTTTTTTTTTTAGACCTGGAATAAAAACAGCAAAAGTAAGACCTGGGGGGTATTCCAGGTAGGTGGTTCAAAAAACTTTGAGTCTATCCGTGAACTCTGAGTTGACTTACCCCAAGATGGGAAAACTCTGAGTTTCCGGTTCCAGAACAGCTGTTCTGCATTGGTTCAATCAACTCTGAGTATGTAGACCCTGAGTTTCGCTTGTATACAAGCTCTAGGAAAAGCCATCATCAATGGAGCTCCGATACCGCGACTCATCATGACAGCAATGAATAAAATAACAACTTATTTCCCTCCAATGGAGTCAGAAGTGTTGGAAATGCAAGCTTATGGCAACTAAGAACAAGTGTCTCTGTGAAAATGCAACAGCTGTACAAAGCAGAGAGAAGCGGCATGGGAAAAATCGCTACTCGCGTCAATGCCTAAATGTAAATGTAGCGTATATTCTATTGATCTCATATTGATTGTGATATTGCA
>JAVQJG010024695.1:0-25007 GCA_036024015.1 Craterocephalus amniculus
TGTTCAGTCAGCATTGGGTATAGCCACTTCCAAACCCCTGTAATTGCACCATACTTTTAAATATCAGCCAACCTAATTTTCAATTTTTTCCCTCAAGGATAGTGAAGCCAAGACCCAGCATACTCTGCCTTACTCTGCCCAGCTTACTCTGACTTAGTTAAACTGGTTAACTTTAATTGAGGCAGGAGGACAAGTGAGTCAATCAGAGGCAGCATTGGGCAAATGTCCTCATAAATGAACATCAACAAGCTCACATGATGTTAGAAATTCTACACCAGTGCTGTGAATGACAGCTCAACACCATCTGTCCTCCACCAACCTCAGTTAACTTCTTGAAGACGAGTTATGGACATTCGGATAAGACGTCATACCAACGTAAAGAAAACATGTATTAAAAACTTTGATTCTGGCCCCTCTGAAGACCTGTTCTGGACGTTCAGAAAAGACGTCTTTGTAACGTTTTCTGTACCACTTCTTGCACAGCTGGAAGTGGCAACCATGATAAATAATCTACACTTATATAGAACCTTGTTAAGCTCATCTACATTCTGCAAAGCAATTTACATATGCTTCCATTTACCCATACACATACAGTTTTTATTCAACATATCCAGTCACTGTAGCAAACAGTACTTCTTCTTGTTGATTAGCTACTCAGACCATATGAAGGGCAACGTCGGGTTCAGTATCTTGCCCAAGGTCACTTTAAAAAAGCACTGGGATCAAACTGGCTTGGACCTGGTTAGGAGACATGCAGTTTATTTCTTTTCATAATCTCCTAAAAAGAAAAAGCTCAGAAATTTCCTTAATTATGTCTTTTACAATGAGGGGACGATTCCTGCCCCACAATTTCTTCAGGCCACAATTTTCAAAGAAACTATTTTCATGCAGTTGTACTGGTATTCATAAATAAATCATGGACAGAATGATGAGTGTGAGCAGCCTTCAACATTTTACATTTCTGTTTTTTTTCCTTTTTTGAAATAAACACCATATGAGGTGTATTACATTTTATATTGATCTTATCATAATGTACATGATATATCCTCCATAAAACACTAGATAAGAACACATTTGACAGAGTATTTAAATTGCTTTTTGTGTTACATTTTAATGGCTATAATGCAGCTGAGTATGTTTGGTTGGATCATCAGTCCATATACTTTCTCCTAATCTTTCTTTAACCTGGTAACATTTCCAAACAAGGTCCAACAAAAGTGTTTAAGAACAGAGATAATTTTTTGACTATTCGAACAAATATTAAAAAAAGGAAGGAAAGAAAGGAATAAAGAAAGAAGAAAAAGTGTTTGATTTTCACCTGTTGATTTATTTATCTATAATGCCTCCATTTTACAATCATTCAGTCTGTTTCTCCAGAAATCCTGTCTTTCCATCAAACCCTGTAAACGTGGTGAGAGGGATCTTTGTTACTGCAGGGACCATAACATGAAATCTTGGGACCTTGGGATCATGTCAGAAATCATGCAATGTGTAAATAGGCTTCTGATAAATTTTGGGGGGTATGTTAAGTAGTCATCTTACATGTAACATGTTTCTATAAAACAGTTTTTCTGGGCTACTTTAAAAAAAAATTGACAAAAAATGAAGTATACCCACTTCTCCAGGGACCAGTACACCACTACTTAGCTATGGAAAAAAACTAATTCTTTCAGGATATTCATTTTCGTCCATCAGATAATCTGGGTAGCCTGCCTTTTTAGAGGCATACCTGTGATAAGAGGGTGCCTTTAGACCAAACTGCCATATTCTGTTGCACAAAACTGATAAATTGCTTTATTTGATGTTTGGAGCATTGATTTGTATAAGGAACACATCTTAAACAGAAAAAAAAACTTCTTGGATATTTTTTTCCATTACAAAAATGCCTGATATTTGAAATTAAAACGTAGGCTATGAGTCAGTGCATGAGCTCCACTGCTCTGGCAGACCCCCTCAGTTGGGTTGTGTGTGTGCATTGTGTTCGGGGCGTCGCGCTCTTGGAGCATCTCTGGCTCTGAATCCACTCCGGTTTTTCAGCTCTGCTCCCGGCCACCTTTTCCGTAGCGCTGTGTGTTTCTGTGCGAGTGTCGCCGACTCTTGTTTACAGCAGCGATTCCACGGAGGGGCAGAAACTCACAGCCTGCGTTAACCGAGGGCAAGTCGTAGAATCTCCACCGTCTGGGATCTTCGCAGTTTTTTTAGAGAAATACCCCCCACCCCATTTTTTTTGCTCGTGAGGATTAAAACAAAAACAAAGAGAAGAAGAACCATCTTCACGGGCAACTGCGTGAACACACACTCTCCCTCCCACCCCAGCCGAGGTTGTCTACTGGAGAGCTGGAGACCTATTCTCTTGCGTGGCACAAGTCTGGTATTTTCTTTCAGCTGACGGCAGAGTCCGAGAAGAGGAGCTGGAAATTTGGTTTGATAAACGACTTCTCTTTGCCAGCTGGGATTGCTGCATAGCCTGTGCTGGCTGATTGGCATAGGAAAAGAGGTTTTTCATTCATTTTCAACCTCCCAGCCACCACCCGTGTGGATCTGGACGTGGTTTCTGACCCCCCCACCTTCTCCTCATGCAGTCATTCTCACGGGGGATTCTTGTGTGGGACACTGGCATTAATTTATTGTGGCGGTTAACGCTACTGGTATTTTTCTTTTAAAAAGGAGAGGACAAAAAACATTTTGACTTTGTTTTTTTTTTGTTTTTTTTTTAATTAACACCAGGCCTGAACGCACTGGAGGCTCGCTGCTGTTTTCAAGAGATGGAGAATGAAGATGGGGATTACCATCATTTATCAAGGAAGATCATCGGCCTGTGTGCCATACCAGCAGAAGTATCCAGTGATTGGCAAAAATAGCAGACTGTTTTATCATTTCTTTTTTTATCTAAAGGAATCCCTTGCCCCAATTACTTAAAACCAACCCATTAAATAGCAGCCACGCATCTACTGACTGCCAAAGAGTAGCCTTTGGGGCTACAGTAATTTTTTTCTTATTTTTATATACAAGCTCTCTTGCAAGGAGCTGATGTGTACAACGCAGTTTTATTTCGGTTTCATCCAGACATTTTTGTTATTTTTAAGAAGAAAATAATGATCTGTAACGTGAGATTGGTTACATCGATGGGCAGCCTGACCTTGTTTTGGGGTCTGATGCTCTCTTTCTCCTCAATCTGCATACGGTCCACAAACGGAGAGAGTAAGTATTTATTATAGCTATTAGTTAATCTAAATGCATTGCTGTAAACGGGAGGAGAGGCCTGAATGCACGATGAGCTTTTAGTCACCCAGTTTAACCACATGTAGGCTAATCTAGCCTATAAATATATTTAAAAGCCTTAGGGTTACTCGTGAGGATCAGCAAACGAGTCTGCATAATTTTTGATATAATTTGATTTGGTATTTATTGTATTTGGGCTTTAAGATGTGATGCGACCAAGCCGGCGATAAGCGGTATAAAACCATGTATTTGCTTGTAGAAGAGAGAGACCATGTGGTACAGCCGCTGTTAGTGTAGGTGCCTCACAATAAACCAAAAGACCCAAATCAGGTAACAAAATAAACCGATTTAAGGAAGATTTCTGGTGGCAGGAGGAAGTCTCGATAACACCAGCATGATTTGAGTGTCAGACGCGCTAAAGGGAGAGGATGAATCCCGGGAGCGGAGCTGAAGGTTACTACGACCATGTGGCCATTTTGCATTTTTGTAGTGCGCCGTCGACGCGCACGAAAAAGCCGAATTCAGACGATTCTCTGCCGGAGAAATGCACATGGTCGACAACGCTGTATAGTAATCGCACAAAAAGGGGGGACAATGTAATTTGCGGAGCAGCTACTCGGGATTCTATGCCTAGGCTACATTTAAATGATTGGGATAATTAAAATAAGGAGCCTCTGAGTTGAGCTTTTTTCCTCTTCACATTTGATGCTTATGCATTATAGGCTGACGATGCTTAGAAACAGATGTATGGCAATGTATTAAGGATGAAACAATTGATTACAAACCGTTTAACAAGTTAGGCCTACATGACGCTGTTAAGTAGAAGAAGGGGTCAGCCCACCCTCGATTTTGACAGATTTGATTGGTTTTGTTTTTTCTGTTTGGGTCTTTTCACAGTAACAAGTAAACCTGCTAAACCTGCTTGGATATTTTCACAGAGATTTTGATTTAATTAGAATATTTCAAATAACTTATATACTCATATGCCTAATGTCCCATGCAAGCTCTACAGCTTTTTAGTTGTTTTTTTTTAATAGTTTAATGATTGGATGGGTCTCCGAAATATTGAACTAAGTATCTTAGAAAACATCTAGTTTTTGTCTCCTCTGTAATGTGATTTGTATAGTCAAAGCTGTTTTTTTAAATTTCTTTTCTAATGTTGATCAGTGAATGTAGGGTCCTCTCTCCTCACTGGGTTATACAGTTTAACATCAGTGTGTAACTGTTGATGGTTAATCAGCTTTTACATGAAAACTTTAAATACCATATTGGGCAAAGAGAACATCTAAATAAGTCTTTAAAGAACTTTAGTACTTCAAACAACAAAACAGATTAGTTGAACTGAATCACTTTCCTTCTATTTGTTTGGATGTTATATTGCATAAATGGTCCAATTTGCATTAAATTCTCCATCTGAGGTATTTAAAAAAAAAAATCTGAATCTTAGTTTCCAGGACACGCTGGCCATTTATCTTTGTAAACACCTCTCTGTGTGTATCTTTCCACCTTAAAGCCAGAAATTATACTTCTGTGCGTGACGTGGATGGGCTGCCTTTGAATGTGAACGTCACATCCTTATTATGTTTCCCAGGTGGGGATGTCTGGAAATGGAAAGAAGGCCTGCAGATTACCGTCAGTCAGTATTTAAAAGGATGGAAAAACATAGTTGATTCTTTAGTCTGTAGTTTGAGCTCCCCTGAACTCTATGAAAAGCCATGAACATGTTTGGGAACTAAACTGTTGCCCTCAGATTTCAGCCTTGGAGAACTGCCTGACAGACTGAGTTTATCACCGGAGGCCGATGTTTACTTCACTGAGCTGTAGTGAGTGGGAAATTCAAACTTTTATCATCATTTACTGGACAATCACAAATATCTAATAACGCTATCTTGGGGTTGAAAACTTAGGTAATTTAGATTTATTTTTAAAGGTAGTAAAATTCTTTTTTTAACTCTCACACCAGCAAACTTGCCTGTCTATGCCATCCAGGCACAGAGCATCTGTAATAGGGAGGGAGTGCAGGGGAGACAGAGCTGGGGATCGACAGAAATAGATTGTGAAAAAATACACTTTCAAGAGAAACAGTTGATTGGGATAGATGCAAGGACGTAAGCTGTTTTATTGGCTCCTGCCTGTCGCACAAAGTGGTCACTTGCACGGAGTGATGCGCTTTGCTTCATCACTTGGCAGCACTACTGTTAGTTATAAATAGACGTGTCACCAGCAACATTGGCGCAGAGGTTGTGCGAGTACAGGCCTCCTCTGTCCTGCTCCGTGAGGGCACACCAGTATTCCTGTTCGCATATTTATGAAAGCATATGTCGGAAAAGCTGAATGGCAGAATAAATAATCAAGCATCAGTGGGCATTGTGTTTGACGGGACTCCTCCTCCCCCACCGTTTCCCTTTTGGGTTTTGCCGTATTGCAGCTCAGCTCTCCGTGTCGTGACAAGGGCAAGTGCCTCGGCTGGGACCGCTGTCACTCCGCCCCAATGTGCCCCGCTCTACTTTGTGACTGAGGCGGCACGGCCACACAAACATCAGCCCCCTGCCTTCTCTCTTCCCTGCATGCGTTGTCCCAGCCTCACAGGGCAGCGAGCGTACGCGTCGAGCAAATTGTGGAGTTTTTCAGTGTACCACAGCAGGCCCGCATGATGTCCTGAGTAGGGCTGTGAATCTGTGTCACTGGGCTAGTTTGTGAGATCGCATTCAGATGTTGTCTTACAGCTCCTCCAGGCTGGCAGCTGAGGTTGACATTGCTTAATTAAACACTTTATTTCAAGTGGCATGTCTCTGACCAACCTACATCATCACTGAAACGCATGTTTAATGGCCTGTGGAGGATTTGCATGTTGATGATTGTGAATGTTAGCTTCCCTAATAGTTCATCAGATGAAAGCTGAATGAAGAACTTGACATCCACAGATCATTTTCTCTGGCGTTTGCAGAAAGCCTTTCATTCTGTTTTGTCTATCATGAGGGTTGTTTGCGTTTGTTTTGAAATGGCAGGTATTTAGTAGCTCCAGATTATGGCATAATCCTCTAAAAATTTCTTGGTCTCATTATCTTGAAACGTGGTCTCCATCCCACTCCTTTTTGAACAGAGGCGGATCTTATAACATGGTGATTTTTCTGAATGTGTGTTCCTATTCAAAATAAACAAACAAATAAAGGAGATTGTATTCAGCGCATTTTGTTAGATTATTTGAATAATGTGCTTCCCTTTATTTGTAGTTTCATTTTCCTCCCCATCTTTCAAAATTTCAAAATGTCTTTCATTCATGAAAATGTTGTGGATCATGTGTGTTTGCTAAAATGAGGTCACTGCAGCATGTAACGCCGCTCACCTCCTGCCCTCCTGCCTCATTTTGGGTGAGGGGGAGTCCTTGTGTTGGCCTTGTTATGAAGCTGAGTGTAGAGTTACTGTTTGGGGTTTCGGTGATATCTGAGACCGAGTGTTTGAAGTAAGGTCCACTGGTCAGATGACTTCCAGTATGCAGGGCATTATAGCCGGTTGATGTGGCAGGTGCGAGGTGATGTGACAGCGCTGTGATGAGCTCCACTCACAGTTGGAACTTAATTTTAGACCACAAAGTAACACTCAATGTATGTCATGGTTTGTACAATTTCCAATTTTTTTTCATATGCACCACTCACAAAACACTTTTGATTTCCCATAAACTGAATAAAATGCAACATCCTCTCTAAAGTGGTTGCTCTGGCATGATTCAAATTTACTTAAAAGGTAGAGCTGGGTAATATATCCAGATTTTCAGAAATATCAAGACTTTGTCACACAAAGTATAGAATAAGGAAATATTGTTTATATCGAGTTAGCTTGTTTTGAATTAAAAGTATCTCCTTTTGTTAGCATTTTACACAACTGTATCTTTGTTATGTTCATTCGAAACTTATTATTTTACTATATATATATTTAAATTTCAGTTAAATATTTTAGTGCATATGTCCTTCTGATCCTTAAAGGGATACTGTATAACTTTTGGCCACTAGGGGTCCTAAATCTGTAATTTCCCCCAAAATTAAACTTCTGACAGAAATATAAGCCTAATGTGAGTAATGCACAATTTCTGGGGTCATTAACAGTGTCTAACATGTATCAGTGCTCCGAGAGGGACACCCTCTTCAGAAAACAGACATTGTAACTCTGCAGGAGCGGATCCCTCTCTCATGGATCATATGATATGCAGCTTTGCTCTACAGCTATAAAACACAGTGGGCTGAGCTTCATTTAGCCGCCCTGGTGGCCAAAAGTTACAAAGTATCCCTTTAATAAAAGGGCATTTAGCATTCTAGGCTGTAAATTTGAACCATCTCTTTGTTTACTTGACCAAAAAAATGTATATGGAGACGTATATCGTGATTGAGGAACAAATTATCAGGATATAAAATTTGGTTCAAATCGCCAAGCCCTAATAAAAGGAATTTTTGTTGTTTGCTTTTGTCTTTTTGAGTCAACATTTATTTGCTATAATTGAAAAGATTATTTATTATCCGTTCCATTGTTTGCTCTCATCAGGTAACAATCAGTACTTTTCTCACCAGAGTTTTAGGGAGCTCAGATACCTTAAAGGATCCAGTTTAGTGCTTCCCCACAATGCTCAGTTTGCAGCCCCTTTTTTAAGAAACAGAACGGCATGAGGTCTGTATTTCAATCTTCCGTGTCAGCCCTAACAGAGGTGACATTTATTATTTACACGTGGGGCATGTTTACTGGATCACAATCCGATTTTACGTGACAGTAAGACAAACGCTGATCGTTAGTCTTGGTTTGATTTGAACGGAAGGTGCGTGGGGTTGTGTTTCTGCCTGTGCTGGTGCAGCCGTGTATGTGTGCACTGGTGTGGTGGCATCTCCGCAGAGGGCAAGGTTTATCAATCATAAACATGAGCTGATGGATCACCTTACGCTGTGGAGATATGTGTGTTTACTCAGCAGTGTGAAGAGCAAATAGCCTCAGGGAGAGATGGACGTGTGCAGGACTATGGCCGTGTGTGGATGCCCTGCTGCTGAAATATATCTTATGTAATGATTAATAAAATGTGGTAACTTCATCTTATTCTAGCACATTTTTCATCACAACATGCGAATTGTTCGGAATTAGAGAAGCATGAAGGCTTAGTTTAAGGGAATATACTCGTCAGTCTTTTTTTTTTTTCCCCCCCTCAAGGAAATGTTTGGAATTCCTGCTACTTAACATGCCTAATGGGCAAAACAAGGCAGTTGCATGAAGGACTTATCATTCCTTTCTTTTATTGAATACCTCTTCCAGAAAATTTTCAGCATTTACAAACCCCAGAAATCCACTTAGGGGACGGTGTTTTCTGCTTGTTGCAGGCTCTCGATGGCTTCGCTTGGCTGAAATCTTATCTTTTCCCTGGCCAGATGCCCCCCTGATTTTATTAATGCCCTCATCAGGAAGTGGAGCCTAGAGCTTCTCTTTACTAACAAACAAATTAGTCTTTGTATTTGAGTGGCTCCTCCCCTCCTCCCGCTCTGCCCGGCTGCTGGAGAAGCTGGAAGAAAATTCTCAATGAAACAAAGAAGACATGCAGCTCGATGGCTCACAAGTGGAGCCCAGGGGCATTGGTGTTGATTGGAGAAAAGCAAATACTATTTTCGACCGGGAGTAATTGTTTCCGTTCTAAATTTGGAGAAGTGATTCAGCCCATCAGGAGCAAATATACTCTATTCACCCCCATAAATGATGTAACTTTACGTTTTTGGGCTTGAACAAAAGCACATCAGGCCAAGTGAGTTTACTTGAGGAGAGACACGGATGCCACTTCTGTTCTATTTTAAGGACGATAGCCTGGTGGGCACACTGTTTGTTTTGGCCTGAAACAGCTGAGCACCAGAGGCTAGTTGATTTAACTCCTTGATATGATTAGACAGTGTTTTGACAAGGATCAAAGTTTAGCATTGAAAACATGTCCGTCTTGTTGGATGGGCTCTGTGGCAGTGCCACCACACCGGCATCTTAAGCTGCTTTAAGAACATAACAGGTTTAACCAAGGAGCTTATAGGAGGTTGAAAAACCTTCTTTAAGGCAGTTCAAAAATAATCATCTGATGTGCAGACACATCCTGTGATTAGAAACACATTTTTTTCTGTTCTTAAGATGCTAAAGCAAGACTTTTCTTTCTTTTTAGGATCGTAAATGATTTACTCGCAATTCAATTATCAACTCTGAAAGCCATAAAAAGGGTTTAAAACACAGCATACCAGTGGAAGAAGAGTGTTTTAGATGTTGTGGAAACTGGTAAATATAAAGAGCTATTATAGATCATTTAAGGTGTGCTGCAGAGGTAAGAAGTAGTAGATAAATTGTTCAAACTCATAGTTTGAAGTTATGGATTAATCATGCGCCTCCTCAGGTGGCACTAAATTGAAAACGAACAAGTTTCTGAGATGGAAAGCGCTGTAAGGGCTCTGGAACAATTATAAAAACCACTGTCTGTGAATACAGCTCGTCTCTAAACTAAAACTACTGAGCAAAGGAAAACTATATCAAGAGGTTTGAGGAAGGCTGTCACCTTCCCTCTGTTCCCAAGCTCATGATGTCAAGATGCATTTAAGTGCAGCGTGGTCTAGCAAAATTAAAACTCTGGAAATTATGGATACCACATCCTCCAGAGTTTAGAGAAAAAGGCTTTCTTATTTGAAATTTGTGCATAATTCTAAAGCCAGTAGCCATGATGCTGTGGATAACTCGGCTGAACCGCCACAGTATTTTAAACTCTGCATTTATAAAGGAGCTGCTTTTATTTATATTTTTGCAACGGATCACAGTTGTGTGCTTGTGAGTGACTTTACCAGGTTGATAAAGCAAACAAAGCTAGTGCGTTTCTAAAAGGTTTGCTTGTTTTCTGCTTCTCTGTTTCATGCTGGCTGGTAATGGAGCATGTCGATTGTTCCTTTGCTTCTCAGTCAATAGATGTCCACACCTGCTTGTCCACACCAGCCTGGTGGTACAATTAAATGTGCAATTGTATCCTAACCTGGCACACATCAAACAAATAGTACTGAAACTAGCATTAAGTAAACTAAGCAAGGTTTTAAAGGGATGATCAACATATTACTTGGTGTTAAAATGAGCACATTCAGTGACCGCAAGAGTTGATTGCCATTAATAATAAATGTTGTCTTTGCTGTTGAGGTTTGACTGTGTGTGTGTGTGTGTGTGTGTGTGTGTGTGTGTGTGTGTGTGTGTGTGTGATTGTCAGCCGATGCTCCCGGCTATGTGGTTTCAAGTGTTGTTCTCCGAGCATAGAATTGGCTCGCGCGCACACTGAGGTTATTTGAGGTGACAGACAAAACATTTAACAGGGAAATGTAGCGTTTGCATCTGATGTGATACAGGAGGAGTGTCAACTCGCGAGCTTAGAAATCTGCGCGAGACTAAATAACTACTTCTTCACCCCGATGATAGTCTCTGCTTTTTGTTACAACTAAAAATGCCTGCCCGAGAGATCACTGGGAACAAATAAACGTTCCTCATGCAGGATAGAAACTTGGTGTCCAGCCGCGGCACACAGTGTTCCGCGCTCTGTAAATCATTCTGCCAGGCTCGCCATCTTGACTAACAGGATTATATGCTTCAAGGAGATTATTGTAATTAAAATTTTTGGCAAACGTGATCTACGGGCTAACCTAAATGTGGCTAAACACTAGGGCTGGTTTTAAAAAATCGATTAATTGATCGATTTAAGAATAATAAATCAATAATTGATTCATAAAGTGCCAAGATCGATGAAAAAAAAAAAAAAAGAAATCTTAATTTTTATTTGGCCTCTCTTTTTTACCGTAATGTTTCTGTTAACACTCTATTCTGTTTAACATGTAGCATTGGTTATTTTTACAAATAAGTGTTACAGTTATGTATGTGACATGCCAGTGCTTCTGGACATTTTTTTAATGAAAACATGAATATTAAATGTACATAAAATACACAGTGTTGAAAGGTTGCTTCAGCGTTTCATATAAATTGCCATCTGCGAATGTCTAATATTCAAGAAATATTGTTGTGACATGAAAATCTGAAAATGAATCAATATTGAATTGAATCGAAATTAATCGAAAGTGAATCAATTTTTGCTCTTTTGAATCGAATTGACTCAATTCAGGTAATTAGTAATGATACCCAGCCCTACTTAACACCTGCGCTACTTTCATTTCTGCCGCATATGCAACCCTACCAGCAGCGTTGTGTTTGATTTTCATGTTTACTGATTGTAATATTTCGTCTTTGTGTCTCTTTCAGTCTGTAGCCCAAGTATCGACATCGGGAATGACATAAGCGAATTCAAGAGGTTGGAGAACTGTACGGTGGTGGAAGGGTACCTGCAGATCCTACTCATAAACGACAAGACCAGCAACATCCACCAGGAGGTCTTCCGCTCCCTCAGTTTCCCCAAGTTGACCGTCATCACCGACTACCTGCTGTTGTTTCGTGTCTCAGGCTTGGATAGCCTCAGCATGCTCTTCCCGAACCTGAGCGTCATCCGTGGACGCATGCTCTTCTACAATTATGCCTTGGTGGTCTACGAGATGACCAGTCTGAAGGACATCGGCCTGTACAACTTGAGGAACATCACCCGCGGAGCCGTACGAATTGAGAAGAACCCGGAGCTCTGCTACCTGGACTCTGTGGACTGGTCTCTAATAATGGATGCCGAGGTCAATAATGTTATCAATGGGAACAAGCAGGCGAAGGAGTGCAGCAACGTCTGCCCCGGCGTGATAGAGGATAGCCCTCTTTGTCAGAGGACGTCCTTCAATAAGGTCAACGACTACCGCTGCTGGACCTCCAATCAGTGCCAGAAAGGTAACTTAAATTCTCTGCTGTTTTAGTCGGACAGTATATCAATCTACATCGATACATTGATCAAATGATCAATGAGTCAAAGATATCAATCCACAATCCTAAGTAACTGGAGTATCCAGTTCTGAAACACTTTTATTTTGAAAGTATTTTCTTTTGAACTGAATGTTAATACCAGAGCTCAGGAGTAAAGAAGGGTTAAATGATGATCTAGTTGCTTTTTGTGATGAATGGAAATAATTGTGATTAATCCCTCATGATATTGCTTTGTATCGTTTCATATTGATCGGTGGATCTAAGAGCAAATCGAATAGAAATCTTATTGTGATTAAATTTGAGATATTGGAAAACATCGAGTTCCTGTATCACTGTATCGATATAATATATTGTGATCAAACCAGTGATTCCCAATCCTACTGTTTCATCTCCAGAGCAGATAAGGAAAAACATTAAGTTCAGTGGTTTGTGCAGCAGTTTGAGTTCCGAGGAAAGGCAGATGTGACTCTAATCTCTGATGGTGGTTTACAGTCTCACAAACATTCTGTAATTGTGAATATCTTTACCAGAGATCGAGCTGCCTAAATCTACGCAGGGTTTTCCCTTCATTTCCGTCAGGCAGCAGGATTGTCTGTGGGCTAGCACAAACATTTCCTCTCCGTCCATTACAGAGGCCTTGTCTTTAAATCAGGCTATTTGTGGAATGAAGGATAGCTGCAATATAGAGCACCAGGTATTTGAGAGACGTACTCCGTTGAGGTTAAAGTAACTCTGCCAAGAAGTGAGGTAGTCTACCAGTCTGGGCGATGTCAGCTAAATATTTGCCTGGGGGACATTTCGCTATTTATGCATAGGGGTATATTGAGGATTTGAAGGAAAGGTCATTCTTGTTATACTTAAGCCCAGCGGTAGGGTCATGCACTTCTTTTCTTTTCTTCTGTTTTTCTTTTTTTTTAAAGTTCATGTAAGGGTCATATTATGTGTGTGTGTGCATCAAGTTATTTCTGAGTGTATATAATATACAAACACATAGTGGTGTCATATATAAGATAATTCAATCAGTCTGCAGGTTTGATGCGCATTTGTTGATATTCAGTTTGTTTCAGCCATTCTGCCTCTTTGGAGATTTTTATTATTAAACGTATTTCGTTTGCTCAGCTTGTAAAATCAAATCAGATGTTGGGACGGTGAGATCATATATATATATATATACAGTATGTATTGCTTCGCAGGGCAACTAAATCTGAGCTGTTGATGAAGCTTCTTTTAGAAAAGTTCTCGGAAACATAATAAGCATCATCCAGACATTCTTTTCATAGGTCTACAAAAACGTTCTTGCATGTGTTGCTATTCATGCCACCATGTTGCCGATATTGTGTGTGAGCTGTTTCCTTAAGCTGTCCACGCACTGTTTCAAACTTCTTTTTTTTTTACCCCTACAGGCTCACAGGGTATATTGTTTTATTACAAAAGAGCCCATTGAGTTTTATCAGAGGTTCAAATTCCTTCACAGACTGCATTTAAAAATAGCACACGATGGGAAAACAGTGGTAGGGTAATCACAAAGATGTAGAATGGGTTATTGATGTTGTGCCACAACTTGTGTTCTAAATATAATTGGCTTATGCAAGGAGCATGTCTCGGCTGACAATGAGGTAAAGGGAAAACCCTAACCGTGTTATAGAAAGAAAAAGGTTTAATCTTATGGATTGGGTCCACTTGCCTCCTAAAGGGAAGCTTCAGCACAAATCAATGCAAATGTGATGCCCATCATCCACTTACGACACGTTTCTGTTTTTGTGGGACAATGCCTCCATCCATAGGACATGAAAGGTCAGCGAACGGTTTGAAGAGCATGAATCATAAGCTGCTCTGCTCCCTGTCATAGGATTTAAACCCATTTGGATTGACATCAGCGCTCTGCACCACCATGATCAAAACTAGGGATGGGAACGACACGGCTTTTGGACTGTTGATTGTCGTCATGTCGACTTTTTGTCGAATTGTCGGCCTTTTTGTTTTTTAAAGCAGCGCAAATGCCTCGGGTGGAAAATATACTACACTATTGTAGCCTCCTAGTTTATTTTGGTCTCAAGACAAGGCTGTAAGGTCCAATATGACCATTAAAACAATGCTAATTAATACGAGATTAAGAGCGATTTCAAATGTTTATTCAACATCATTGTAAACAAATAGCACGCGCTTCTTGCGACTTCAGATGTGACCGTGTCCTCTCTGAAGAATGAAACCATTGCATCCACCTGTTTCACTCTTTCTGCGGGACTCGTTATAAACGTGCACCGTCACCTGAGACTGTGTGGAGACCGGACAGCAGATCTCTAACCTTTCCGTGCACAGCTACCTCAACCTCATCGTGCATGTGGCGTGGATCCAAAAGGATGAAACGAAGGCTGCCTTGTGCGCGGGGCAGGTATTTTTTAGGTTTCATTCAGATGTGAGAGACTATCCATCGTCTCGTGTGAAATTGAATGAGGGTCAAGTGGACAATCAATCTCAAACTATTTTATTTGCTCGACATGTCGACACTCTTATTTTTTTGTCGCGCGGAGCTTATGTCGATTGTCGGTCGTTTTGTCGACAAAAACTCCCATCCCTAATCAAAACAACAAAAAAGTAATTTTTAAAAAAAGAAAAAGAAAAAAATAAGAATGATGTTGAGTGTGTGGCTGAATTGCCATTTTCTGTGTTCTGTCTCATCTGTGAAATAATTGTGGGAACATGTTCCTCCTACACTTAGGTTGTTTATTTTTAAGACGGGTTTGCATCTCCCATGGTCTGCTCTGATTCACAAACACCACCCATCATTCCGCAGGAGCCTGCAGAACAAATAGTGGAAATTAAACATGCGTCCCCCCCCCCTCTGACCGCGTCTGTCTCCATAGAAAAGCTATGGTGTTAATTGTTTGTCTCTGTTTATTCTTGGATGCAAGAGACTCTGGAGCTTCCTGCACGGTTCTGCGTTTGCACTGCTGGCAGTATAGATTAAGAAAAAGTTCAGTCCCTTTTTGAATTTTACAGTTTGATACATTGTGAAAGGTGCAGTCTTGCGCCTGTTTAGTCACGTCGCGTCTTCCCACAGTCGATGCTTTGTGGTTGAAACCCTCTGCCGTTCTCACACAGCCAACCAGAGAGGCAGAGCAGGATAGTTTAAAGCAGCTCGCCTCTCTCAGAACTCCAGGTCGAGTTCAGGGTAACTGCATTCATCTGGAGCGTCCCGAGGTCTCAAGGCTGCAGATGAAGGCTTCGGAGAGCTTAAGAGGTGTAGAAATGAAAATAAATAAAAGAGTAAAAAGGGGGAATTAATCAAACAGTAATGGGGCAAGCTGAGGCTGGAATAAGCAGAAAAAAAATATCTCTTAGCTTTATGCTCATCTTTGTTGTTTTTTTTTCTCGTCTTTAAAGCTTGACGTCTCTGTTTCTCTCCTTCCTGCTTAAGATTCCTCCTCTCATCTCCCCACCCCTTTGCATAATTGCCTTGTTTTTCTCCAGTACAGATGTTCCTTCAAGGGCATGCAGTGGTTTTCAAGTCAATACGGCCTGGTCTCCTCTTTAATTACACTACATGAGGGGGAGTGCTGTCTGCTAGCTCACTACTTTAGCCTCTGGGCCTTCAAGTACTTCACAGAGCATTAAAAACAAAAAAGGCCCAATTTCTTTCCACATGTTTGTCCAGTCTTTAGACACTGGTTCCCATTACAGTTTAGGCCCTATAAAGTCAGACTTCTCAGAAGGGGAATGTTAATTTTACTATGAGACTGAACAGAATACAGCAGGTTAATGATGTAGTCCAGCTGAATGGGAGTGACTGCGTAGGGAAGTGAAGATTGGCGCAGAGCTCTTAGTGGCAGCCAGCGATGCGAAGAGAGCCTCTTACCAAGTAGCAGTACACAAGAAGAAGGGCACTGAGGGGAAATGTCAGACAAATGTCAAATATACAGGCTCAACAATAAGCTCTCAGTGAAGGGCAGCGCTCTTCCCTTCCCTCCCCTTGTTTTTCCTCCTCCTCCTTTAACACCCTCCCTGCTTCCTCATATATCCTCCCTACCTTTCCTGTGGGTGCTGTCCCCCTCTTTGTACGCGCTGTCTGTTCTTTACCTCCTAACTGCCGTTCTCTACTTCACTTAGCCTCATCTCTGATCCTTCCTGTCAGTTGTTCTGCCGCTGTTTCCTTCACTTTTTTCACCTCCCTCTTTCCTGCAGGGCTTATCAGGTGCTGTTAACAGCATCGGCTGTCAGATATCTCCACTGTTTACTTGGCTGAGACGTTCTCTCACAATGGTCCGAAGCATCAGGCTTGTTTAGCAAAGGCCCCAGATCCTTTATCATTAAAGGTGTTTGGTTTGAGTCGGGTGGGGGTTCTGTGAGAAAAATGTGTCCGGCCTTGGTCAAATAGCTTCCTCGGGTCTGTCTTTGCCGCAGATCGTTGGTGCTTTATTGCTGAGATTGAGCCAAAAGGAAAGAGACAAAAGGCTGTAAGTCAGACAGATTAGCAGAAAGCATGCTGCTGTACACATGACCGGTCTCAGGTCAGGTTAGTCTCCATGACTCCACAGGGAGGCACACATTCTCTTATTCGCAAGTTCTCACACAGCTCACGTTCCCTCTTTATGCAATCGAATATTAACTTATGGTATGCTGAGCCCTGCTGGCACGCTTGGAGTCCTTTCTCAGCTCTTCGTCTCCTTGCCCCGTCCGATTCACAGGAACACAATGTCTGCAGTGTTTAACTTTTTAAATATTAATAGATGGATGTTATGAGTCAAGTTAGATTTTTTGACTGCCTCCGCTTTCTGTGAAAATTGAACATAAAATCACCTGCCGACCGGTTATGGGTCAGACAGCATCTGAACTGATGCTGAACCCAGAGGTGAGTCAGCCGAGCAAAGGCAATTTGGAGCTATCCACCAGCCTGGGAGCCCCCCCCATATAATATTTACTTCTCCTTTGCCAAAGATGTATTTGATACGGCTGGTCTGAGTGGTATGACCTGAGGCCATTTCAGGCCAGAGCACTTGTTTGTTTTGTTTTGTTTAAAAAAAAAGAAAAAAAGAAAGCATATCATATACCAAACAGAGGCCCGCGATGGGCGCTCAGAGTGACGAGTGTCTTGCTTAATGTGACTTGGAAATAGTGTTGTGGTAAAAAGTGAAATTTAACTCTGAGTTGATCTGACCTTTAAGTTTGCCAGCGCGTGCTGTTAGTGGAAAAGACCTAAGAGAAATTGACGGCGTAACATGTCATGTGTTTTAAGAAGAAAAACAAAAACTCAGACTACTGTATATTCTAACCACTTGTTAAATTGACAAGTTAACTTGTTACTGACTTTAGATTTTTGTTTGGTTTACTTTTGGTGAAGAATAATTCTCACCTGTCCATCATGTAAACAGACATTTACATGATGGACATGTTTGTCAAGCTGGATAAAGTGACTCTGCCCCTTTAAGTATATAAGGTAGAAATTCCTGCTGGTTTAGTCATTGCACTTGTGAGGGGATAAAGAGGGGGAAACACACCAGAGGCTGTGTGTGCGAGGCTGTACAGAGACTGTTTGTGTCTTGCAATTAGAAGGAGTTAAACAGATCGATGTGTGGTCTCTGCTGTATTTGTCTGGGGTTGTCGTGTGCCACGGTGGGCCGACTTCTCAGATACTGTTGGAGGAAGCTTTTAAATATTTAATGGAATTTCTGGAGCTTATCAAAGTCTTGTGGTTACATGGACAGGAAACAGAAAAGAGCTCAAATTCCAGTCTCTGTGGTATGGTGCTTTCCTGGGGGCACGTTCAGCCCCATGACTCTGTGCCCATACATCCGCTGTTCTCGCTGGGCAAGAACTGCTCGCCTGTGCTTGGCTCTACTTTGTACAAAGTTTATCAGCCTGCCAGTATTTATGCCAAAGAGATGGCTCTAATGTTGATCTAACTCATTCATTCTTGCCCTCCCTTAATTACCGGACAAACAACTGAAAGATTACAATTACATTTTATGCATGGCCATGGTTGGAGCTGTCCATTCGCTGGTTTACCACAGCTCCCTGGGAAAGGAGGGAGTTGGCCGGAGCATCGCTGTGGCATAGACTTAGGTAACCTCAGGAGAATGCGTACAACACAAATGTCCTGTTCAGATAACTTTTGCTCTGTGTTTACTTAACATGTACTAGCAAACATTTATCTCTGTTTATTCCCAAAATGACCATGAAATATTTATTCACAGTATGCAAACTTCTTGCCGTCATGTCGCTGCAAATTAGTTTTTTTTAATCCTTATTTCAATAAAGCAACTGTGTTATGGGCTGAATGTCACATGGACCTTTTTGTACTTTGTGAGCTCAGTAAATAGATCAAATTGTATAAAATGGCATTTTGGGTGTTACAAACTTACCACTGGTTTCCAGCGAACTGTTTTTGGAAGCAGCTGGGTCTGTACTTGTATTTATTTTGATATCCATTAGTTGTAACAAGTACAGCTCTTCTTCCTGGAGTCAATCCAACATGCGTCTCTTCAGCCCATTTTTGCACCAGTTTTTCCCCAACACCTAAACAGGGATTTGTTTTCATCGCAAACAGAAATTAGAAAGTTATATCAGAGGAAGCTTCGTTACGGCCTGTTCCAAACTATAACAAATAAAAACACAGCGACTTTGTAGCTGTTTTTTTACACAACAAAACTTGCTAACAATTGTAAGCGTTTGGCCTTTGGGTGCACTGAGGAAATGCTTATCAGGATTCAGTCTTTCATCACATGATTTGATAGCAGTCATCCCGTTTATTGGCTCTGACTCCAGGTGGCATCACAGCTGTGTGCACATTTTAAATGTTGTAATGAGGGAAGCTGCGTTCAAGGCTGGAGGAGTAACTGCAATTTAAAAAATGATAATAAAATAAAATAATATTTATAATAAAATAGAAAAATTATATTATTCATTACATCTCACACTAAGTCTCTGAAACTGATGAAACTGATTGATCTAATGTGTGTGTTGTTCGACCATCATGCAGAACACCAGGCAGCTTTATTCTTACTGCTGCTGTTTGGGGCTAATGTCCAATAACAAATAAAAAGTCTAAAAAAATTGTCCTAATCAGAAATTATGATCCACAGTATAATACCATTCCTGTATACCGTTGTAGCCGTCATGTTTGTCTCCTGGGAGTTAATGAGGCGGTAGAACTTAATTCCTCGGCACAGTAAGGGAAAATACATTTTTCTGCTGGCAGTGGGGTCAGATTTAATCACATTGTTTTGATGGATATACCTGAATAAATGAAAAAAAACAACAACATTGCATTTGGTGCTTAAAATTGTGGATCAGTTCTAACTGCCAAGTCAGTGAGATAATTATTTATCTATCTATTTGACCTTTGATGTTTTAATGACACTATTTGGGCTTGAAATGCGGGAAAGAAAAGTGATGATGATTGTTTATAATCTGCAGTTTCACTTCAGAATTACATCTTATCCTGATTCATAGATAAATCTGAGATCTAGTAGCAAATTATTTACAACCAGTCCCACGTGGTGCAGTCTGGGCGCTCTCATCCCGTCTCCATTTCTGCGCCCTCCCGCCCTTCTTCTCCGTCTCTCCCCTGGTCTCTGCTGCATTTCTGCTGCATAGATTCACGGAGCATCTAGGTCACTTTCATAAATGGCATTCTTAGGTTTGGTTGGCAGCTGATCTTAGTACATTCACCTCAAACAGAGACCTCCTTCACAGAGTACCCAGAACCTGAGCCCCCTTAAAGTCAGGGGAAAACTCAGTTTGGTTACAAATACTTTCTCTGCTCAATTGGTTTTATTGGTTGCTTTTGGAGTTGTGAGAGGTCTGGGGTGGAATTCTTTCTGCCTCACACTGTAATGTGTTTTGAGTTTCTTGCAAAGGCGAAATAGTAAAATATTGGATTTGCCTGACCGCTTGAGCAGAGTGTGGTTAAAAGCCACAAACACGTGTTGACTGCCATTACTAACTTTTTATGTCAACAACAGCATCCTTCTTGTTCGACGTAAAATGTGTGAGTTTGCGAAGTTTTGCAGAGGCATGATGACACATCTGTACAGTGTGGCATTGTCCACGCATCCACAGCAGCGCTTATTGTTCATTGATGGTCGGGCCATGCCAGTTTATCCGACTCATGTCCTCTTTGGCCTGCAAAGGTCTTCTCTGAAAGCGCTGACAGATTAGCTTTTTTTCTGCGATTTCCTCTCAGACTTGACCAAAAAACACGCCGTGTGTCTAAGAGAGTGACACACCCGCACTCGTATCCAATCGCTTTCTCAGCCATATGCCGTCTTCTCACACCTGCCACCCGTTTTGACAAGTTTTTCCTCAACTTGTGCCCATGCGTCCCCTGTGACTATGCCTGCTGTGTGTGAATGCGTGTTTGTTTGCACAGGCGATAGCTCCGTGTGTCTGGTGCCTGTTTGAGCCACCCAACACCTCTGCTGATAGGCTGCAGAAGCTGTGACTCATCCATCGCCCTCATTCATAAATCTGCATGAATACTACTCCAGCTCTGCAGTGGTTTCCCCCACCCCCCAAGTTTTGTTTTGAAAGGAAGGATGCGAACTATTGCTTCCTCTTGGTGACACCTATCAGAGAGGTGAAGACAAGTGCCTTCATCTGCTTCCTGTTCATGCCCTTGGTGCCTGAACTGTGCCTCTCCCTGCTTGCCTACCCCAGCTCTATTCCTCTGTATAGCTCAGGTCAGAGCAGCCATTTACTCACAGCTCGGCTGACTTGGCAGTGACTCCTGGGAGATAATGTGGCATGCCTGCAAGTAAGCTCTCGGAGCATGGGTTAATTCCATGGCGGGAAAAAAGAGAAATCTCCTGCTGACAAATCTCTCCTGCAGAGGCGAGGATGTATGCTGGTGTGGTGCAGAGAGAGGAGACTATCCTGCTTTCCAGAATAGTTAGTCAGGTTCACCGAGGTCACGGAAAGACTGCTCTTCTTTTTTCTCGCAGATATGTGTGTGGTAAAGGCAATCTGAGATGCTCCTTCCACCTACCTCTCCACACATGGCTGAAATGTGTGTGTCTCATTCATGGTGGTTTTGGTAGTAAACCGTGCAGGCGGTTTACACAGAAATTCAGCTTATATCGCATGTATGAAGATGATAGCAGAATGAGTTTCAGTTATTGTATCCTGCAGCTGCTTAGCTAAGGATGAATCACGGATCTAATGGTTGTGTTTGTACATGCCCTTTCTGCACATTCTGTCTATAAAAGAGATATCAAGCAGGCCCCGGCGTGCCTGCAGTGTTGTGCCGTCTGTTTTTCTTCGGAGCATGTGTACAATGGCGAGATGAAAGGGCATCATAAAATTACAAAGGAAGCCTCATGAATTACAAAGCCTGATGAAATGCCAGTGACAACCACACACTTCCCATCAAATACTCTCTTTTAGTTCTCTTTGTGCCAGCATGAGGACTTGCATTATATTTGCTCCGAGCAAGGTTTGAATTATGTGAGCCTTTTACACACTCTCCTCCATGTTACTTTTGGAGTCAACAACTTACTCGCTTAAAGGTTAAATAAGCACAGTCTCATTCCACAAAAATCCCACTCAGTCACCATTCATGACTCATAATTATGTGGAGGTGTGTTTATGTAGCAGAGGTTTTGCAATCAGATTTTTTTTTTCTCTCTTATTACTTTTTGTCTGATTAATTCATTTTGTTTTGAGATGTTTTGGGTTGCAACCTTTGGGCGTGTTGCCACCAGCCAATCACAGCGTGGAGGGTCTAATGCTATGAACTCGGTCACAGGGTTCCTTTCCCTGCTTCCCGGCTAGGAGAGGGGTTTGGTTGCACTACCATGGCAGCTGTAGGAAGTGGATATAATTTTTTTTAAACCAGTTTATTTTAGGTAGTAATAAGGATGCAGTGCCGTTGCCCCCCTGTAAACTGCAGTGGAAACATGCTTTGGTAGAGGAGTACCAATTCCACTTCCATTTACAACCACCCGCCAAAGAACACGGCAGGCCAGTGTTTTTGCACAATCCAATTTTTTCTTTTTAATCCAAACTGGATATTTTTTAGCATGGGTTGCAGATTAGAGGGAGCATTAAACAAGTGGCTTGTTGACAGGCCTATTTGAGATCATGAGACAGAGTCAGTCAGCTTCCCAGAATGATAAGCAACTGACTGATTACAAAAGGCTCTGACCCTGGGTGCTGTGAATAAATAGTGTCAGGGCTGTCATTTTAACACCAAACATTATATATTTTTTTAGAAGTAACAAGGTAGTTTTGTTGCTCATGTGGTGACTTAAACGAAAATAGTCTTAAACGGGAAAAAGACACATTCCCTGGGTTTATGTCTTCGATTCATGATACTGGCGCTGCCTCTTTTACTTCAACTCACACTGATGCCTCATCTTACTCATTAGATCAGTGAAACGGGGCCAAGTTTAAATGCTAACAGAGATTACAAACAGCAACAAACAATTATAAATTTTGCACTTTTCAAGTCATTTGTCTGTGTTCTGACAGTCCCTGAAGAAAAGACCTTGACCCTGTGTGGTGTCTCGTGGTTTTCTCCTTACCTTGTTTGGGTGGGATCCCCAGGGCCAGTGTAGCTGTCAGCGCAGAACCTAATGGGCACAGGTGGCTGGGTCTACTCTGCCTTCTCCAGCCCTCTTGGCATGGCTCTCTTGGCAGACAGGCAGCTCCTTGGCTGCTCGCCTTAATGGGCCACTCCAACACGGTAATCACCAGTCGGTGCTTTGTTAACATCGGGTGGCCCAGGATGAGTTATGGTTCTCAACTTTGAAAAATGGCTTGTCTTTGTAGACACACCCAGCCGCATCTAAAGTGCCGATCAAATTCTGTGTATGTCTTGTTATTTTAGACGCTAACGGTTTCATTCATGATGACTATCATAGTGATGACATGTTGTCGGGCCGGTGCCGAGTCTCTTGTGATTGGCCACGGCGGAGCGGGGACGGGGGTTTGGATGGAGAAATACTGTACAGCTGTATTTCACCATGCAGCAGTCAGACAGCAGCTTGTTACTGTGTCAGATAAATATAGAGGTCTCTGGAGCTCCCCACTGCAGCCCTCTCCCTCCGCTTACTGCTGGAGGGGAGGGTAAGGCTGCGTCACCTGGGAGCTGCCACTATCCTCATTCATCCTTTTTAAATTGGCTTTAGATTTGCAGGGCATTAAAGATTTCTGCGAGTCTGAAGAGGCCGATTGGGTAAGGTGAAGTAAGGTGACCCCCACAGGGCTGCCTGTGTGACAATACACTGCTGACCCATTAAAAGATTAGCAGAGAGATTTGTCATTTTGTCAAAGGTTGGGTTGGATGTAAAAAAAATGTTTACATGAGAACCACAAAAAAATTACATTTATATCAATTGAACTGGAATGAAATATGTGCTTGCATCCAAATGACAACTCGGTCAAATAGACCAAACATTTGTCCACTACGGAGCTTCCACCCAACCTTTGTGTCAGTGTTTTGAAAACTTTTCAGAGTGACTTAAAGAGCACAATAGCTGTTACAGTACCTTTTTATTCTCACTGTCTGGAAAATTGTGTATCTTCTAGTCAGTGATGTGTTTGCATACTGAACCACTGTCTGTACATGTACTTCTGTCTGTGTGTGTGTGTGTTTTGAAACTGTGCATCATCCTGTGTCAGCCTGACTGCTGAATGAGCAGAAAGGATGCCTTGATGTGGGGAGGTGGAGGAGGTGTATTAGCACTCCTTTCATCTGTTCCATCCTCTTGTGTCTGATGAGGGTGCATTTGTTGGTAAGTGTCCACAACAACTTTGATGTCGTCCCCCCCGCCCCTCCCACTTCCCCAATCCCATTAGTGCATCAATTACAGAATCTGGGCTTGCAGGGCTTGTTGGCACTCCCGTGTGAATCAGGAGTCGCCCTCTCCACGGCCGTCTGCAAATCACGACAGGCAGTAGCCTGGAGCCCGCATGTAAACATCGTCCTTTGTCATTCATATTTTATTACTCACACTTATTCATTTACTCGGTATAGCCTCTCCCCTGTCGCCATACGCTACGCTTGCCAGACTGCTTCAGGTTTTGTTATGCTACGCTTCTCCGTTTAAATCCAATGAGGTTTGAAAATGCCACAACGTACTGTTAAGTAAAAATGCGAAGCTCCAACAAGTCTCAACTTTTTCTCAGTAATGACACACTATCCTGTCCTATATGTACTGTTGTTAGTAAATTTCCAGACCAGACATGTACCTGCTTGTAAGAAGCTTGTTGTTGCATTCCACCTACCTCCCCCATAATATATGGTATTATCTTTCCAAGCCTTTTTCTTTCCTCCTCCCTTCCTACGCCTGTGTGTGGGGCAACGATACTAATGCTTCTGTTAAGGAAAACCCCTCAAACTGTGACCGGCTTTGACTTTTTCTTGTAGCCTTTATGTGCTTGTCGTTGCATCACAAACGCGCATACAAAGAAAAGGTTGTGACTGATATCTTGGCATTGAAAGTGGGGAAGATGCATAATCCAGGAAACATTTCAGTGTTGCTATCTTGTAAAGATAAGCACCATTTTCCCTGTTCATGCAGCCATTTACCACTCTTCAGTTGTTTACTCACCCCCAAAACCCACCGCACGCGGAAGCGACGCGCTGCGCCGTCGCAGCAGATAGCTGCATTTAAATCCTTCGGAACCTCTTTCACCAGTGGCGCCGCGCAGAGGTTTCTGAAGTGCCCCAGAAGCGCCGTCGCTTGCCGCTTCTCTAAAATACGCGGCTGTTCTATTTTTACCGCTTGCCGCTTAGAATCCTCGTCAATTTGAGCAGATGGGACCATTCAGGCAGGAAGTCAGTCGATTAAAAACAAAGTGGATCCGGTGGATTTTAACAATAAAACACTGTATATCGTATTTTACTGTGAAATATCAAGCCTCCCGGCCGTGTTCTCCTGTAAATGCGCCATACGCTGAAGAACCAT
>JAVQJG010024706.1:0-23236 GCA_036024015.1 Craterocephalus amniculus
TTGTGTTCATCCGCCACGACGCCCACCGTGGACCGTTACGTCCACCCTACGATGGGCCCTTTCGGGTTTTGCAGCACGGGGTTAAGAGTATGGTCGTGGATATCGGGGGTAGGCCTGAGTTGGTCTCCGTGGACAGGATTAAGCCTGCCCACGTGGACGTTTCCAGGCCTCTGGTGCCGGCCCCAGTCCCTCGACAGGGTCGGCCCCCGGTTTCTCGTCCCTCTACATCAGGACCAGGTACACCTGTGCTTTCGCCCCCTGCTCCCTCTACCCCCCTCCGGCCCCCTGCCACCTACTCCCGTTGTGTTTGGGCTATCGTCCCTTTCCGCCGTGCGGACTTTGACTATGGGTGAATTCTAGGGGGGCTTGTGTAGTGGGTTTACATAATTCAACCCCGGAACCAAAGTTGGTCTCTCCAAGTTCGAGGGGGAACAGTTATGTGGATGCACGAGGAGAGAAAACATGCTTGTTTTTGTTGGTGTTAGGACTCACTGAGTTAAGAGGCTCTTCTGTCCTGGAATATAAATAAATGGCATTAAAGCGACTGCCACTAGCAGCTTCGTTTGACACACCGCCTCCGACTCCAGTCCTTGCTCGCCACAAGGCCTATTTTTTTAATACTTGGATGCAGATAATATCCGTATCACTCCATAAATCTAACTATTTCTTTCTTATTCAGTTTCTGAAACTTAAATTTTAATCGAAATCTGCCCATGACTTTATTCAGCCACACAAAAGAAATGAAAGGGAGGAAGCTGTCCGAAACGTCTGATGGTAATAAAGTGATCAGGGTGCTGTACGTTTATATTGTCCGATGAAATAATAATGAGGCCTATCTGATCAATTTTTAAATTAATAAAGTCTGAAATTCCGGCTGACTGAAGATGAAGCAGTAACAACAGGGTTGTTTTTGGCCTCATACTGTGTTTAAATTCTTTATATTTTTGAGGCATCTGTCTGACGCGCTTTAAGCACGCCCTGCAGCCTACAAGGAATCCCCTCGCTGATTGGTCATACGCTGCATTCTCCACCCCTTTTATGTGATCGCGCACTGATCCAGACAGGGAAACTCCGGGTTGAGTTACCGAGTTGAGAACCAGCTTTGTAATACCGTAAATCAAGATCGCGGATGTCTGGTTAAGTCAACCCAGGTAACAGAGAGAAATCCCGGGTAGGTTAACCTGGCTTCGCAGTACAGGCCCCTGATTTGTTTCCCGTATGTCAGGCTGGGAGTGTCTGAGTACTGCTGAGAGCCAGAGCCCCGCCCCCGTTATCACCCTCTTCTCTTCCACCTGTCTGTCCTCGCTCTCCTGGTTCATGCACCTGCACCTCGTTATAATCACTCTGTCTATAAAACCTGTTGGGCGCTGTAACTCCCTGCCGGATCATTGCTTTATTGTTTGTAGAGCTCCCGTCGTCACTTTGTACGAGACTTTGTCTGGCGATATCCCCTGATCTTCTCGTCCTGCGGACTTCCATGTCCTCTGCCTGTCCCTGCCCCGTTTCCACGAGCTTCTTGGACTGCTCGATGATCTCCGCAAGTCTCCCCTGTGACGACCCTCCTCAGTTCATCCATCGGTCTTCATCCATACTGCTCTGGCTCCAGTTCTCCCCCTCAACCTCCCAGCGTGCCAGCTCCCTTTTGGTTTCCCTGCCTCGCCTGCTCCTTCTTGTTTTGATCCAAGTCCCTCTCAGAAAAATGTCAGTACTTACCTGTCTGTGCCACTCCACTATGCAGCTTA
Source organism: Craterocephalus amniculus (assembly GCA_036024015.1). Classification (NCBI taxonomy): domain Eukaryota; kingdom Metazoa; phylum Chordata; class Actinopteri; order Atheriniformes; family Atherinidae; genus Craterocephalus; species Craterocephalus amniculus. Next base: position 1,743 of record JAVQJG010024706.1, read on the forward strand.
CCTGGATGTTGGAAGCACCTGATCTATTTAGCACCATGCCTTGGGAAGCAAGGAAAAACACCTTCTACCTCCAGTCAGCAACACTGTTTGGATCCGTCTGCCAGCTTCTATCTGCACAGTACGAAATTTCAACATACCTTTTTGTGATTAAGTTTCACCTGAAGTACTGACCTTCTGTCCAGTGTTCATCTCTCATCCCTGAAATACACCTCTCTAGTCCAATGCTACAGAATGGAGTACTGACCTCCCATGGTTTTCTTTTTTCTCTCGCTTCTGCTTTCGGGTTCTTGCTGCACATTGGACTTTCTACCTCAGAGACACTAACCTCGTGAGATTATCACAGCTGAAACCATTTAAATACCTGCCATTTACATTTACTATTTACATTTACTATTTGCTCCACTATTCTGGAATTCAATAAAATGAAACTGGGAAAAAAAACACTAGTAATCAGTTCTCAAAATTTTCATTTTTAGAGGAGAAGTTCATTTTTTTTCAACCTGGACCTATTTTCTAGTATGAAATACAATCACGCAGCCTCTAAATACAGCAATTTCTTTCACAAAACTCTTTCATTTCTGTGAGCTCCAAGCGACTTGGAGTTGCGTTTTTGTGGTGATCCATCATTTTTTATAGCCATTAACATTGAGTAAGGACTTCGATGTCGTCACTTCTAGCCCGCATCACAGTGCCTGTAATGGCTGTAAAAAATAATAGATCGCCACAAAAAAGCAACTCCAATCCGCATGGAGCTCACAGAGGGATTGGACCAGCATTATATAACAAGAAATTGCTGAAAAGGAGTTTTGTGACACAAATTGCCGTATTTAGAGGCTGCACGAGCTGGCCCTGTTCACTCCCATTATATTGTATGTACGCTGATCGCGAGTGGATCTAAACATCACCCGAGGGAGTTCGAGTTAGATGAGTAACTTATCGTATTTCATGCTAGAAAATAGGCTCAGGTTGCAAAAAACAGAACTTCTCCTTTAACTTTGCATTTTGGAGCTCAGTTCATTTTATGCTTCATCATAACAGAATTAGTGACCCTCAGGGGTCCTACCTAAGGTACAGGTATTTCTCAAAAAATATTTAATCAAGTCATAATTATTTTCTTTAAATGACCTCACTGCCCCAGGAACATATTATGTGCCACTGGATAACGGTGGAGGGCTTCTCTCAGATCCACCGAGGTGTCATTGGGCCTGTCAGTCACTTTAAAAGAGTTTTTATTCAGTGCTCTTCAAAGATTTCTGCATAAATTTCAATAAACCAAAATGAGCCCTTAGCAGGACCTCATGCGTAATCAGCGCTCTGAAATAACTCCTCGCTGTGAAAATATGCTCTCATCACTGCTCATACGACTGAAATGACACAATCAAACATCAGAGGTCACTGTTGTGCTTCAATGGCACTTTTAATAAAACAGACATTTCATCCTCACAACAGCAATGTCTGGACAGAGAGGGCGAGGGGGGGGGGCTGGGTGAGGGTTCCCTCTGCTGATAGGCTGGTTGCTCCTGATAAATGCGACATGGACGGGCGTGTGTGTGTGTGTGTGTGTTTACTGACTCATCTTTGCTGGCATTTCTTTCTCTCTGCTCGTCTCCGAAACAGTGATAGTTTAGCAAAGAGAACCATCCGCGCTCCCCTCCCCCTCACATATTTACAGGAAAAATTAATACATTCAGTTAATTCACTAAGTAACAAAGCTAATTAATCTGTGTTTTTAGCAGAAATCACATAGTTTCACATCCATGTTTCAAACAGACTCGTCTTTCCGTTGCTTCCCTATAAGCTTTACCCACAAAGTCCATTATTCAGTTTCTATCCAGGGACGACTCCCACACCCCCCCCCCCCACTACCCCTACCCCCAACCGCAACCCATTTTCAAAGACTTTTAAATCCCACTTTCCTGTATGTATAACTATTTACAGAAGCAGCAGTCTAACATCACAAAACCCACCCACCCGCCTCTCATTTGCCCCATGCCGTCAAAGACCCCTGTCCCACCCGATACAGAAAGAAAGGAAAAAAAAAACAGAACATCTTGCCTCCCCGTTCCATACACTGCCCACATCTTACCCTGTTCTAAAAGAGCATGCCAAGTTTAACAATGAACACATAAAATGTTTCTATACAGAAAAACACCCTTAAAAATGTTTTTTTTATTCTTTTTTTTGTTTTTCTTCCTCCCACAATGGTGGACATGGACTTAAGACAAGATTTCAGTGGCAACAAATAATCATCATCTCGCTCCGTTCGGGGAATTTTTTTGAAGTGCTGACAGGGACAAGTTTAGTCTTAAGAAAATCCTGTCGGAAGAGGGCTGAAGGGGCCATGTTATGAGCAGTGGGAGGGCAGTTTTCCAGGGTCTCTGAGGCAACATGTGGCCATGGGGCAGTTTGGAACGCAAGGGGTGCAGTGGTTTGGAGGGGAAGGAAGAGGAGATTTTAAGGGAAGTCTACATTTTTCCTTTTTTGAAATGTTTTTTTTCTTTCTTGTTTTTAACTCTTATTTTTTAATTTTGGAGCTAGAGGTGTCGGGGACTGGGGTGACCGTTGTGGTAGAGCTTCTGCTTGATGTGGACCATGTTGCCGCTGGAGTCTTCCAGCTGTCTGAGCTGGGCTCGACGACGGAGGTCTCGAAGGTTGCAGAACTGTGGCAGCCATGACCAGGACGGAGTATCTGAGGGAAGAAAACCACAAACAGGGATTCAGAGGTTTGCTGTCAATTATATTTCGTGAAACCCATATTTTGAATAATTTTCTCAACAAATTAGGGCCTCAGAGGGAAAGAACTGCCTTAACAGGTCATGCAATAAATTACTAAAGTACAATTAAGAGATTATTGAAACTGAAATTTGCTTCCTATTTCCATTTCATTACATTTTACAGGGAAACATTAGTACTTTCTACTCTTTTACATTTATTTTTCAGCTTTATCTACAAATCATGATGTACTGATTGTGAAATACGGCAAAGTTAATAATGTCAAACACAATAACTTGATAGTTAAATATCTAAGACTGATTGCTTTTTAATTATTTTTCCTTTAATGCTAAGGAACCCATGAAATATGGATTATAGAAAAGATATCTGAATACTTATTAGTTCATCTGCAATGTTAAAATAAGCACAACTTCTTTCATACAAATCATAAAACCTTCCTTATATTTTTAATAATAAGATCGTTTGTGTAAAAGCAATAACAAAATATTATATGAGTAAAGTTGTATTATCTTGTGAAATTACGGCCAACTTAACGAGTTTCCAGGGCTTAAATAGTCCAACAAAATATTTTTATGCCCGCAGGCTGACAGGCTTGTTTGAAGTCAACTAATATAAGCCGATACCAACATCCCTAGTTAAATATTTTCTAATGCAACTTAACTAAAATGCTTCTAAAAAAACTGTTGTTTAATGAAAAGACTACATGTTACCCAAATATTCAGATTTAATGTTTAACGAAAAGCAGAGAGAAATGTGATCAAATGTGAACTGTGTGTTAATGACTCCTGCTCGTAAGAATTCCCTTAAAATGTATCACATGGCTTCATTTGAATGAACTATTAATGTCTAATAATATGTTGTTCTTTTTTTTATTACATTCATCATTTTGCAGCCCCTCACTTTTGGTCTCTCCAGCGGTTTAAACTTGCTCCACCTCCAGCAATTATAACAGAAACATACTAATTTCTCTATAAATACGCATTACATTACGCTACAGTCATTTAGCTGATGCTTTTATCCAAAGCGACTTACAATTGAGTCTTTTACCAGCTGTGCCATCACTGGAGGCACAGAGGGTAAATACTTAATGATATTCCAAACAACAATGAGGCAAGGTTATTTGTACAGAAAATGTTTCTATGCCTGTTGTAAATTCAATCTGGATGAAAATAGATATAAGCAGAAATAAATGCAACTCATGACAAATGTCATTTAACTCCCAAATTCCTTATGCATTTTTACATTTACTGAAGAAGATCTTTTCATTTGCCTATGATGGAGTATTTTTTGTTATTTTTGACTGAAATAAAGTATCTCAATGCTTCTTTCATCCCTGCTAATTTGCAACTGACCAACAGATAATACAAAATGTGTTAAGCTGGAACTGCATAAAGAAAAAATGAAGAAAATTAAAGAGAAACTGAAATCTAAAAGCTTTCCATTTGCACAATTTCACCTTTTCTTTTCTTAAAAAAATACATTAATCATATCTAATTTTTATAACTTATAGAAGAATATGGCATCTTCAGCAAGCAGCTTCTCTAATCCACATCCTAGCTCAGCACAGAAATAATAATAATAATAATAATTATAATAAATGCTACGGCCCTGAAAATGTGAGCCTTCAGAGATACTGATGAGAAACGTCATGGAAAGAAATTAAAGGAGATATACTTTGCAGAATAAGGCTGAGGAAGCAGATCACATTGGCTGTGTGCCTCGAACAACAATGTCATTGTCACAACCTGTCTGAATATTTTAAACACACAATATGCCAATATTGCAGTTATACAACAGTGTAGCTAAAGTGATGCTGATTAAACCTCAGTGGAATTGTGTTATCACATATCACAGAAATGATAGCGACGTTCTCTGTGCTCCCCTGCTACCTAACTCCATCTCAAAAGTACCCTTGAAAAAAGTTTATTTTGGCTGTAAAAGCAGCTTTTTCTCTCGTGTGCTGTGCAGATAGGAGCAAATAAAACTATGAAATACAGGCTTACAAAAAAAGCCAAGGAGCTAGATGACACACTCGTGGGATAGAGACACACAATATTGTAAAATCCTTCTTAGTCTGGTTATTTGTCTCAAAATCCAGTTAGAGGCAGTGAAGACTTCTCAACATCCAGCAACATAGAGAACTGATTTCTGAACTGTGGACTGTCTCTTTCAAAGGGAATGAGTATAAATATGATATGTGTCCTGTAATATGCATTAATTCAGATCCCATTATTTTATGCCTCGCAGTGCAGAAGCGGATGCTGATTGCATTTTTGCTCTTCTATTCTCTGTTCGTCTGCGTCCTCTGCTCGTTTCATGCTTATACAATTTATAGAGTGTAATACAATTTTGTTCCATATTCCTCTACTGGAACTAAGTGTCACAAAAATACAGGAAATAAGTTAGTTAGATGTATTCCTGCAGGTCACCACATCCATCTATTAGGGTTGAAGTATATGACCTCTTGTAGTCAAAGGAGCAACTACATGGAAACTGTGATATTGGCATCGTAAAATGAAATTATTTTAGCCCCAACTATTTCATTCTTAAACCATAAGCAAGACATTTTATTGCCCAAAAACACAATGAGTTTGTGCCAATAGTGTTTAAGTAAAGTTTTATGTTATTAATGGAGCACAACTCATAGCTGAAAACCCATATTTTGGCCCTGAAACGTGCCGTAAATGTTTGAATGGTTAAAAGCACTGTACAAGGCCCGTCATTCCTTTGTGACGCCTTAAATAATACACTTGTACACTTAGTCTGCTCAGGACTCGTTAACAGAAAATACTGCAACTGAATTCCCTTATACAACTCTTTCTCACCCCTCAACCTTTTTAACATGTCTATAAGATGTTTCATACCTGTTAATAGACAGCACCTGTAAAGCACCCCCCCCAGGAGCAGCATATATCAGTGCAATGGCTGAGGATTTGTGCATAAATCTGCATACAACTGAATAGATTCTCAGAAGGTTTTTACTAAAATGATCAACACACAAAATGTAAGACATCAATCCTGACTACTTGTTGACTGGACTCATACTGCTGCTGTGTGTCCATGGCGGTAAACATGATGAGAAAAGAAGCTAGCATAAGCTACAAGGACTGAGTCTGGCTACTGCTCGGCCCAGCTGAGTGACTCAACAACTTAAAGATGCACTTAACCCTTTAACTGCCTGCTCTGCTGTTGGTACAACAGATTTTTCTGTGACTATAATGAATAAAGAAAGTAAGGAAACATTTTTCCTTTGTGTTTTTCTAAGTGCAAACATTAAAGAGAAAATAAATAAATAAATAACAATCAACGAAAAACTTCCAAATGTGCAAATTTATGGATCAGAGATGGGATAAGCACTACAGGGGTCCCAACCTGGAGTCTCTGACCACCCAACAGGGTCCCCAAAGAGCACAGGGGTCTACAAGGTTTTGACTGTTTAGCCTGTGATTGTTAAAATGAAGTCTACACAGAAATGTTTGGGAGCTAGGAAATACCATCTTTTGAAACCAGGTGAATAAATAGGCGTGATTAAAATCAGCTATACAATATTATTTTAAACCTTATATCCTGAATAAGAAATTTTAAAAAGTCACACCATAAGCATCCAAAAAATATTCATAGACACCATGTGTGGTTTAGTGAGATCAGCAAGTACAGCTATGGTAGTGGAGTAGTTCATGTCTATCCTGGTAATCTTATTTTTTTCCAGAACCTGCTCATTAATGAAAAAAGCCTGAGTGCAGATGATTCATCTCCTTTGAAAAATAAATATTATATGTTGATATTTACCTAAACTTTGGTTTTATCAAGGGAAAGAGGACTCCAGAATGCATAATGTGTGGTGAGAAGTTATGAAAACATATAGCCAAGTATGCATCACAAAATAAAGAGCTGCCTGCACGCCACCAGTTTGACCAATCAGATATTCAGCTTGAGAAAAGGTGCAGCATGAAGGTACGTTATGCTTCTACAGTCCCCCAAAACATGACAATAAATGAGCATAAATTAAATAAAAATAAAATAAAATAAAAAAAGAAAAAACCAAAAAAATGAGAATAAGATGTTATATTTAGGTGTTTTTTTTTAGTTCATAAAAGTGAGTTATGAGCCCCATGCAGCCCACAGAGAGGAAAGGCTGATGCTTTGTATGTCTTCTCACTGCTGGCTTTATCACAGCTGTAACTTCTAATTCTGGTAAGTAGGGTTATTTTACAGTGAGGGCAGAGTGACGGAGGAGAGATAAAATATTGGAACATTGAAATATTGGACGAGGATGGTAAATGGCATCAAGTGCACTGACAGTGGCCTTGACTTTCATTTGTGTTCGGGAAGCTGCTCGTGACTGTGTACATTCTGGCATCATTAACCAATAGTTTAAGACTCTTTTTTTTGTCATTGACCATTCAGCCACCACAATGCAGTCCTTACTAAATGCACAGGCAAGTCTGTGAAGACACCCGGCTGTGAGTGCATGATGTGAAGAGGGGAATGGTGGAGCACAGATTCAGGCTAGTCAGGTTATAAACTGGAGCCTGTGAGGTGGAGTGAGGTCCACAGAGACAAAAGGAGGGGGAAATAATGGGGGTGGGGGGGGGGCAGACACCAAACCCAGCAAATGGCCATGCTGGATGATGAGCAGGAGGAAGAGTGGGAGCGGTGGTGGAGCTGGCAGGAGTGGGGGTGAAGTGTTGGGTGGAGGTGAGGAGGAAGAAAGGAAAAACAGCAAGAGACAGAGTGAGAGTGAGTTATTTATAGCTGTGAATGGGTATGCTGTCCACAAGGACTGTTCTGAAGGGTATCCAAAGAAAAAGGGGCAACGAAGACAGGTTTCTCTCATTTAAATAAAAGGATGGAGGTAGAGTCAGGGGGAATAATAATGCAAGGCAGAAACTGAGAGGCAGAGATGCTACTGGTATGCTTTTTTAAGAATAACAGGAGACCAGAAGGGTGTTATTGCTGAATGCCGAGTCATCATTTCCTCAAATTTTTAGATAATTCTTGTATTTTCTTCCCCAGTGTGTCATAGCAGAAGAGACTCTGGCATCAGATATTAACGGCAAATTGGCGATAAGAGAAAAAATCTTGCTGCGGCAGGAAGCATTGTAAAGGAAATGGAGTAGATTTAATAAATGAGGAGGGAGGGGGAGAAGGAGGAGCTAGAGACGGAATTAGGAGAAGAAAAAAAAACCCAGTGGGAATCAATGTGCATCTCAATGCACTACATGTGTGTGTGTGTGTGTGTCTTTTTCACTTGCCATTCCAGCTGCTCTCTTGTTCTATTTATAGCTTTAGAGCAGAGAGGGTGTGTGTATATGTGTGTAAGTGGGGGTAGAGATGTGACAGCATCTCCATCCTACTCCAGCTCACACACCCTTCTCTGCTCTGTCAGCCTCACCTTCACTCCTCTACTCAGGCAATCTAAATGAGTCTGACCCAGCAATGACGTCACCGCCACACTGGAGCACACACACACACACACATACACACACACACACACACACACACACAAACACACACAAATGAGGGGCATTCCCTCTGAGTGCCAAAAAAAGGATAAAGAAAAGAAAGACAAATCCATATTAAATGTTGCTGTAAAATATGGACGCTCCCTCCCCCCGTCGGTGTTTTCTATGTTTATAATGATGCATTTTACACTGTTTTAATTGTTTATAATGATGCATTTTACACTGTTTTAATGCCTCAGAGAAAACACCAAAACCTTCCACACTACCAAACATCCAACCATAAATAAATTAAGGCCCTTGTGTATCAGAGCAGATTGAAAAATCCAGATAATTAATGATGCTGTTGATCTTTAATCTTAATAGTTCACTTCAAAATAACTTCTATGTAAAAACTTTTTTACAACGTTTTTTGGCTTGATACTTTCCCCATTCTGCCTGAGAATATTTTCCATGCTGTACCCCGTATCCAGGTCACATATCACCTACTTTATTCTTAAAACTGAAGATCCAGGCCACCTCCACATTGCAAGGATGCTCCAATACTGTGAGCAGTAAAAGCAGAAATGTAACACTATCTAACAGCTTTGCTCGGATATTCTGATTCTTTAAATTAAACTAAAGTACGTCAAAGGCAAGCTATAGGTTCATTAGTGTTTTTCCGCTTTGATTTTGATCATGGCATGTGGGAAAAACTTGAGAAACCACCATGACCGTGGGAAAATTAAAAAAACACTGATCCAGGACGCTAAGGCTCATCAGTGAGCATCTTCTCCGTTCACAGAGATGAATGCTGCGTGCTGTCAGGGAGGGAAGGATCTCACATGTGTGTCTAATAGCTGCTCAGCCTTTTATTTCCTTGCTCGTGTCTTCACAACAACCGCATATGCTGAATGGTGTTGGTGAACAATGCACCACATGTTCTGCCTCATTAAATCTGCCTCATTCCTTCTTTTTTTCTAACACAACATGCATCCTTCATCTGCCAGGAGGTAGGAAGAGAAATGAGACATATTTCAGAGACATGATGGGGAAATTAAGCATCTATTACTCTCAATGGGATAGAAACACAATCTTCAGCAATGCAGCGTTCACTACAGGACATCATGAGAATTAAATAGTTCAAGCTCTGTAATGCTGGTCTGCTTTGAAATGTTGAACTCCTTTAATCGGTGGGACCATGTAAAAATCATGCAAACATCCAGATTGTGCTAATGCAGGGATGCTTGCATCACTTTATTTATTCATTTATTTATTCTTGTCAGTGCAGTCCACTAAAAGAGTTCAGTCAGTGGACTTTTCTCTGACAAATTGCTAGCCGTGCTAACGCTATTTATATAGTATATATATATATATAGTATAGTATATGTTTATCATATTGTGAAGTAAACACAAAACACAATTATAAACAAACACAACATGCGCTCGAGACAAAGTAATCATTACCATTCTCTCATGTTTCCTGAAGCATGAAGAGTCCCTTGCACCTGTATACTGATGGTTTTTGCACAGCTATTCTCGCAAGGTCTCTCATATTTGCAGATCAATTTTCAGATTTAAATTCTCCTCTGAGGTTTTCAAAATGTGTTATACCCCTCTGCACACCTCTGGTCTTGCTGTGACAGTGCTAGTCTTTAACTGTATTTTGACCGCAGGAGTTTTCCCACAGAATAGAAATCTCAGAGCGTCTCTGCAAGGTCAAAACAGACTAAACAAAGTTCAAGGAGATTTTTTAACTCTTATAAAAGAAAGCAGATCTTCAAAGTGATTTTCTGTCTGGTATCTCACATCCGACCACCATTAAAATCAGTTTTATCTAAGGTGGGTGTTGTTGGGTCTGACTGTAAATACAAAATGAAAATTTGGTCATTCAGAGAGCTCACAGTGAGAAAGACTGAAAGAAGTAAGGAAGACTGAGAAAAGATCACAAGACATAGCAGTGAAACTGGGAAATAAAATGCTATTTTACCCATCGTGAATCAGCGGCTACATCCCTGCAGCAGTACAAGTGGAGACATCAGCACTTTAGCTCAATTATCTACAAGAATTGTGGCATGTTTCACCATTTATATGGGTTTCTTGAACATGCGTGCTATATTTTTTGCTCATAAACTGATGTCTTGGTTTTCCAATAATCCTTACTTTGATTTCCTCTGTCTATAAAACATTATTGTAGAGGATGTACTGGTATAGTGGTGTGTGTGAAGGCTGAAACCACCACACCAGTTTTTAGGATCGATGACTATGGCCATGTACCCTTTCTTTGTAATTTGATAATCTCTGACAGCTCTCTAGTTTTCAACGTGTAAAATAAACAGGAAACAACGAGTCCTTTTTGCTGTTTAATTCGGGTCATGTCAACAATGACAATGAAACATCATTCTTCAATAGTTTATAATCTAATGGAAATGCTTTAAATTCATTAGAGGTGTCCCAATAATTGTGTCAACCTTACAGCCAGTTTTATACCAGCTGATTCATTTTCAGCCTTTTCTGTTTAATTATTTAGAAATATTTTGATTATTCAAAACTGGATTCATTTCATTTTGGTTTAATTCAGGGTTTCAAAACATTTCTTCTACTAGTTTACATCACAGGCTGACATATTTGTGCAGCTGAGGCCAGCTTTCCGCTTCATTAAAGTGACAACGACAGGAAACATGTTTCTCGTGCCAGTAGCTGTGTAAATAATACAGACTTATTTCAGATGGCTCGTCTTGGCTGAAATCATGTGGAAAAGCTTCTGGCACTTGATGGATTGACCTAATTGACTGATATTGATCCAACATCATACCAGCCACCTTGAATGTTGCCTGCCCTCCCTTTTAAAAAGGTTTCCTGACCTTGTTAGTGGCTGATAAGCATCCCGACCAAACGGAGGACAGCCTTTCTTTTTAATTCATGGAGTCTGGTGAGCTGGTGTAAATCAGCGGCGCTCCGCCCACCTTCAACCTGAGGAGAGGTCTATGCAGGAGGAAAAACTGGAAGCATAAGTAATAGCAAGCGGAGCATTAACGTCTCCGCTTGACAATGTAACTGCTGAAAATGAGAAGAAATTCTGATTTCAGATTTCTGATATTGAGTTTGTTGTTTGACTGTCCCACTGCAAAACGCTCAGGACACTTATAGACCAGAATGATTGCTTTGTGTTGTAATAAAAAAAAGTAATAAAGTTCCATGAATTCAAATGGATTTAAATCATTTTACATCCTTAAAACGTAGGCATGTTTTGTTTTTTGTTTTTTTACACGTGCCTGCTTAGAAATGATTCATGACTCAACTGTCTTAACTGTAAATTTGTCTTCATTTAAGTTCTGTCTAAATGATTGATATGAACATAAGAAATATGACAGCCACCAGGCTTTTTCGTGTAGGATTTTTTACTAGGTTACTGTTATTCAATCCTGAGTAGGATGATGGTGACTTTACAACCTCTCCCATAAAAGATTCAAATTTCCCATTATTTATGGACATAAAGTGGAACATGGCCATGGAAAACAGCTAGTATGGCTCCAGTAAACAATTTCCCATAGAACCTTGCTTTCATAAGACATGATATGTCTTTTACTTCATTTGTATTACGTCACTTTTAGGTGTTTTTTTTTAACCCCTTGATACTTGGTGTTGCAAATTTGCAAAAAACAGTTTCAGATCTTTTCAAAGAATCTAATATGAGTATTAGTATTAGTTTTCAATAATTCACTTTTATTCATGTATGTATTTTTATATTGTTTAGTCTTTATTTAATGTTATCAGTTTATTGTTTCTAATTCATTTAATAATCAATTATAGTTGACTTTATTACAGTATTTATCTCTTAGGTTTAAAAATAATAAACCCCAGAGTGTGTGTGTATCATTTTTTACTTTAAAGCAATTTAATTTTATTTCATGTAACTGTGAATAAATTTTAGCATTAAAGGGTTAAACTGGCTATTTAAGATATATATTTTTTATCCCTACTGCTGGTCACCATCTAGATAAGCAGTGGCATTAATCAAATGACAATCTTTATTTTTCTTTTCCCGACAGATTAAATTTCTATTCATTAACGTTATTCGTCAGCTCGTTGAAGTCCTGATTTTCCACATCTCTTCCAAGATGATAGCCCCCACTTTCTGTGTCTTTCTAATGTTCATTTGGCTACAAACATTCGTCAGAGGGAAGGAGGAGGACACTAAAACACATGCCTGAGTAACTCTGCTTTCATGTAACATAATACAAGATTCATCCTGCTTGATGTTCACGAGTGATTGTACTTTTCTACTACTGCACTTCCTCCCACTCACTCACTCTCACCCACAAAGTTCACAAATGTTTTGCATGCTTTCTGTTAAGACATGGGTGACAACTTATCAGTATTTCAACCACATGTTCATCGGCGGAAACACCCGGTTTTATTTTGTAGTTTGCTTATTTGTTCAGTTTACTTGTTCTTTTTAGATTAACTTAAATTCTGCCGCTATTTTCTGGTGAAGTGTTGAAACTGATTACCACGATAAGCAAAGACGAGACACCAAAAATACTGATTTGAATTCTTCCTAACCGTAGTTTGGCCCCAGAATGGGGGATATGAGGACTGAGAGATCCTCTTTAAAGTTTGTTTGTGAGGTTTGAAGTGTTATTCAAAGATGCTGATGTCGAGTTAAGTTCCCTGGGTACCTGTCTGGTTTTTACTAACAGGATGTTTTTGCAATGAATTGCTGATGAATATTCTTCTCTGTGCCTCACGCCCAGCCCAACTAAGCCCTGCTTTAGATTATTCCTGATTAATGCCATATCTCTCTCATTATACAAATTCTTCTAAAAGAAAAAGAAAATAGGAAATAAAATCTTCAGCCAACATTACAACTGATGGCTTGATTGTTGTGAAGCTTTTGTTGTCATTGCAGGATAAAAACTAACAGTCTACGATGACTTAAAAAAACGGCTGCTGAACCAATAACACCCTACAAACATAGTGATAACATTACTGAAATCTCAGCTTCGCTTTCCAGCCAATATGTCAATTTCACAACTGATTTAAAAAAATCTTAAAGAAGCTTCTTTGCATGATTGGTGTGAGCCTGATTACTCCTCAAGATTGTTATCAGTGCAGTCTGAGTCATTTCCAACACTTTCTCATCGCCATGGGAGACAGAGTCAGCACCTCTTCTGTCAAAGTCACGCATCATAGCTTTCCCAAGTTCATTTAAGATTCATCTTCAAAACTCATTCTTCAGAATTATCCTATTTTTATTATCATATATTCACAATAGCTTCCTGTCATGATATAACCACTTTGCCCCTTTACAGGATGCTTTGTTAGCCTTTAATTTTAACTGAAGGTTGCAAGTCTCAGTTATTTTAGCTCCCATTGATATTTCTGTCTCAGTTTTCTGCATGCCGTTTCTGTTTTACTGTTGCATCACCCCTAACGAGATTACCAGAGACTTAAATTCTCATACACATTAAGCAGAGGTATTCCATTTGACCGAGCTTAAAATACTAAATGTTTGATATATAATCAAAACTAAAGCAGAAATGTGATTCAAACAAAAACCTGCTGAGCAGGTTTATTTTAGCTGGCATCTGCTGCAACAAGGGCATAAGCTTTTCTGTTCTGTTCAATGCTAACTCAACATTTTGGCTCATGGGCTTATACTAAATGACCTACCACGGCACAGCAATATAGTTCTGCGATTATACTAATGTATGCCATTTAATCTAAAGTAAAAATGGCGCATGGAAGTTCATTTCTGTGGGGAATTCAGTGTTAGTCAGCAGTTTAAGACAGGGGGAGGAAAAATTAATCTTCATATTTTCTACTCTTAAATGAGCGGTAACATTTGATCAGTTTTTTAAGCTTATATTGAAGCAGTGTCTTTTTTTTCTCTGGCCAGTTTTCTCCTGAAAGCAAATGAGACAAAATAATTTGAGATATTTAGTCCGCCTTGAGCCATTTAGATTGGCTTTGCCTTTAGTGGTGTTTCTGATACGCCCATGTCTGAATCATCACACAGTTGGAAGACTTCCAAGAGGTCTCAATAAACTGAGAAAAAATTGGTGAGAAGAGCCAAAAATGGGCCAAGCAACAGGGGGGAGGTCATTTTCCAGATCTCCACCAACTGCTGTGTTAACCTGGCAAGCACTAAAAGATGCAGATAGACCGGGGATGACTGTACAAGCATTCTTTTGCATTCAAGCATTTTATTTTAAAAAATTTCATTTAGCAGCTTTGCTTTAAGAAGAGGTATTTTATTTGCCCTATAAATGAATATTTGTTTTGATTTTCTGTCACTTAGCAGTGTAGTCACGCCTTACAATCCTGTATTAATGCTCTTTAAAGATTTAAGGTTTATGATAAGTTAAAAGACAAAAACAGCTTACCGTAGTACCGACTCGCCCTCCAGGCCCTGACAGCACAGTGTAGGACACCGTCCAGCCACAACAGCAGCCAGCTGATGCAGAAGCCCAACAGCAGGCCCAGCATCAAGTCCATCTCTTGCTTTGTCACACTGTCACTCACAAAGTAGTTCTCTGAGGAGTCCACCAAGGAATGGTCCCCATCGTATGGGATAACGTAGTGGACGTGATGCCTAGGGTGAGACAGACAAGAGTAGATGATGGAAGCAGATATACTGTACTAAATGTATTTTTTACATAACCCTTCTACCTCAGAGGTTTCTTGGGAGATGTCTGAATTTTAATAAGACTGCACTAATCCGCACTTTGCAGGAAACCCCTGAAGCCGTCCTAGGGACCCTTGGGTGTCCGCAGGCACCACTTTAGGAAGAAAATGTTATGGTTGACTTGTAATTTTAGATTTGCAGGAGGATCTGATTGCATGAAAAGAGAATGGCCATTACCAGAGAATGGTCCTGTTCGGGGTCCTAACAACTCTATATTGGTCTAAATACTTGCAAAATAATACCTTTAAGGTACTATTAAGGTTTAAAATGATCACATCAGTGCACAAGTTTTTTTCTCTTATCACAAACATTTATTGTATGAAAGCTAACGTTTTATACCATTTTGCAATCAAAATTGCATTTTTAAACCAATCAGATTTCTAGAAAATGTCCAGATTATTTTTCTCCAACAAATTCACAAAGTGATGATTAGTGCCAAACAGTGATGAATGATCCATTGTATGATACTTGCTTGCCCACAACGTTGCAGCATCTGCTGGAGCAACAATGATCCAGACATGCATACATTCCCTCATCACACCTCTCTACTGGAAAGCGGACACTTCCACATGATAAGGGAGCCTTTCCCCCCCCCCATTTTTTTTTTACATGATCAGCTCTCCAGGGAAGGGAAGGGGGATTTTTGTGAACCAAATTACACAAATAGTTCTCTGACAAACATAAAGGATCACAGCAAGAGACTCCTGGCAGTAAAGGTGCGCTCGCACTTTGGGACATTACGATTACGATGACAACAGGTTTGGACTGAAGGAGGGATTTTGAAAGTACTTTGTCGCGGCAATGTTGAATAATATATCGGAGTTTGAAGGCTGGAAGAGCTCTGAATGATCGAGGCTAAAGCAGCAGACCTGAAGATGTCCCATTTTTTTCTTAGCAGGAACAACAGATTCTGTTTTTGGTCTTTTTTCTTTTGTTAGTGCATAGGTCATGTTTAAAGGTTGTTTTGACTTTGGAATAAACAAGTGAACTGCCCTTTTTACATATTGTGACTCTGATCATTTACATAAATGTATTTTTATGTCAATTAAAACATAAAACCTCTTGAAAAACTTTGCCGTTAAAGTCTGATATTCAGAGGTGGAAAGAGTACTGAAAGTTTGTGCTCAAGTACAAGTAAAAGTACTGGTCTTAAAGAAACACTTTTGTAAAAGTATTCATTAGTAAGAGTATTCATTACTTTTAACTGATGGGTGTTTTATTGTGTCATCAATAGCAGGCATTTGATAAATTCACCTGTATAAAACATTTACATTCAAAGCACTTTTCTCAGATGAAAATGTATAGAACAATTGCACATTGGAATTTTTTTGGTAAAGAAATTACCAATAAGCAGAAATTTTGTTTGTTCAAAAAAAAAAAAAATGCTAAAAAATGTTTTGAACCTGCATAGAACAATTAAATTTGCCCCAATAAACTGTGAATGTGCAGGTAAGTGTCATACTAGCCTACATACTCGCCTTTCTGTCACACTTCACTTTTACCACATTTACCATGTCTATCCGGTATTATTTTATTTTCTTTACACCATTTATGATTCTAAAAGTAGTGAAGTAGATTACATGGTATAAATTTTGAGCAACACACTTACTCATAAAAGTACACGTAACCGCAAACAAAAAAAGTACAGAAGTGTACTCAATTACAGTAACATGAGTATTTGTAATCAGTTACTTTCACCTCTGCTGATATTTTAGTCACAGGATGTTATTTCCTGTTTGTTTGACATCTATAGAAATCATTTCAACCTCCAGAGTATCAACATCATTAAAAGGAGAAGCTGCACATAACAGATTGACAGATCTGGAGATACTTTGCAGGAAGACTAGAGTAGTTTAGGAAGATTTAAACAATCCTGAGTAACTTATTCAAGAAATGAACCCCATGGGGAATCAACCTCTCTGACCTAGGAGAAGATGCCAATCAGGTGCCAAAACTTTGTCTTAAAGAACAAGGCTAAACTTTCTGTGTCAAAAAAAAAAGCTTTTACCAAAAAGCCTCTAAGCAAAATCATGGATTCTTTGATGCTGTATTTATGCATTTAAACTCTCTTAAGTAAGTAGAACTTTGCAATTTCGTGTGCACATTATGATTTCAACTATAAAATGTGGATCATTCAACACAAATTTTACGGTGGAAAATCTTAAGCTACAGCATTTTTATTAACCTAATGGAAGATTCACAGCTACAAAGCTGAACATCGAGGCCAGGATTTAGTCCGTCCAATAGGATTCAACTTTATCCAGTGGCCTCCAAATCAAAGCATGAACCACTGCCAAATAAAAGGACAGCGTCTGTGTCCTCATGCTTGATAAGGTGAGCAGAGCACTGTAGGCGTCCTGACACCTCTGTGCTTATGGATGGAAATGCAGGCAGGCAAAACCCGAGCATTCCTCTCTCCATACACATATCCCGTGTTTGTGCTGTTTATGCGAATACAGATGACTGACTCTCATTCAGGAGCATTTCCAGGTCAGCGAGAGACACTGTGGTTCCAGTAACCTGAGCACTAACAGGAGCAAAGACCTGACTGTACTGTGGTGTGGAAATGCATTTGTTTGGTGAATTGGTAAAGACTAGTCAAATTAATATAGCTTCCCTCCCTACATGTTTAGGGTTTTCCACCAGCAGCAAGGAGGGCATGAGATCATAAATCTAAAAAAAGGCTATTGGTTATACATCAAATCCATCTCACTGATTAGCGTCTCATGTCTGCGTGTAGAGGCCTTTCCTCAACTTCACTAGGTCCTCTCGAACAAGGATAATCTGATGTGACTGATGATGACCCATATCTGGATTTATAGGTTAAAGAAAAAAATACTAGATTCTCAATGCTACTAACAAATTCTAACACATCAGCCCCCTCACTGCAGTATGCACACACTGTTGTTTAGTCTTAACCCTTTAACTTTCACACTAAGAAAAAAGCAAGAGAGAAATGTTTCTTTCCATTATCTATTTGAACAAGAAAAAACAAATAAGTTTTTTTAGCAAATAGTTGAAATAAAACTTAATAATTAAGTAGTGACAGTAAAATGGTAAAAATTTGAACCAGCAACGGGATGACAAACACTTATTTTTGATATAACATACCCAAACCAAATGGTTGAGACGGTTCAGGCAGGTTTATTTAATCAATTCTTCACTAAGATTCATGATAATCACAGAAGATTTTGCTCTACCAAATGGTAGATTCTTATTAAATCCACATTCATATATAAATAATGAGTGTCATGCTGCTGTTTTTGCACGCTTCAAACATGCTCTCGCCGTGACAGCAAACAGCAGGTAGGCTGATGAGCAGCCAATACCTTGAGCCCTTTCTTAAGCTATAACCCCTTCCCTTCAGCCCTCGTTTGTTCATAATTGGCCCAGCTGGTTTTATATTCTCTCCGACATCATGTAGACCCGCGTGAGCCGCACAGCGCACTTGATGCTCAGATTGTTTTTGAACGGCCTTATATCGCCCATAGTTCATTACCTATTTATGGCTCCGACACGCACCTTCGTATTTGCAGCAAAGCATCGCAGCTGATGTATGAATAGGCGAAAGCAGCCAACGATCAAACGCGAGATTGGACTATCTGTCAGAGCGAATAAGAAAAACCCTCTGTGGAAACATCAGTTGCTATGTGAGAGCGCAGACAGGATGATATCAGGTTGGCTTTGCGGAGCTTCACCGCCTGAATTCTTCGAGGCCTCTTTAGCAATTAAGAATTGACGGGGAGGGATGAATCACGGAAAAGGGGGAACACACACATCAACACATCACCATGTTTATCTCAGATATTGGTGAAGATGATGGCATTTACCTTCCACAGTTGCAGTGACAGACGCGGTCCTCCCCTCGTAGATGCGGTAAGATGTAGTTGTGAAAGCGATCCAGTAGTGCGTTCATGTCCATTAAACAGGCTATCGCCTGCAAAGAACCATACCAGTCAGCTGGGACATGTCAGAGCAAAATACCTGGCTATTACTACAGACAGTAAAATGTTTTCATTAGGCTACTGGTGGACAAGAATAATAAAATCACAAGGGCTGGGAATTGTACCCATATCCTCCCGACTCTAAGAGGGGCACTCTATGCAAACGGACTTAGATTATTTATTAATGACAGCAGGTAATTATAGGTAGGCTAACCTACTTCCACATGTCACTGATAGGCCTGTAGTGTTTCAAAAGAAAGTGATACGTTAATAAGATATTTTAATGATCATAGCTTCAGTGAGGAGAT
The DNA here is from genome assembly GCA_036024015.1 of Craterocephalus amniculus. Classification (NCBI taxonomy): domain Eukaryota; kingdom Metazoa; phylum Chordata; class Actinopteri; order Atheriniformes; family Atherinidae; genus Craterocephalus; species Craterocephalus amniculus. Next base: position 20,860 of record JAVQJG010024706.1, read on the forward strand.
CAGATATTCATATTGTGGCTGAGGGAGATGAGGATTTCTTACCATTACAACTGAAGCACCAAGAATCATAAAAATCATGGTGGTTGTGATCATATGCATCAAAACTTCCAAACTGACCGCCGTCCTGTTGCCCGGGCTTCTACCCGCGGCAGTGGAGACGCTCCGGCTGGGCTGTGCGCGCTCTCTCCAGGCAGGAGCCGCTCATGGAGCCGCCGCGCTGCTCCTGGCTCCCCGTGCCTTCAAACTGCCCGGTTTCCCCTCCGTCTCCTCCTACACACGGCAAGCCGCTTTTCTCACCCTTCACTGCGCCCTCTCCATCCAAGTAACCCCCCTCCACCACCCCCCACCCACCCCAGCTGGTCGGATGCGGCTGCTGCTCGATCCACAGAGGCAGTCCGATCCTAATTACCGATTCAGAAGTGATACGGTCTTCCAGCTGCGTTTATATCTCTATCCGAGTTTTTAAAAACATTTCCAAAATTAAACCAAATAATTGCTCCTTGGATATCCTCTAAGTGGTGCCTTGATATCCTCTCTGCTTTTCCAAGTTCCCCCAAAAAGCCGGTCTGCGCTTTAATGCCGGTGAATCCTGTCCTCCATCGGAGAAAACGCGTGATTTCTCTTGCCTGGACGTTTCAGAGAGCTGCACCAACTCCTCTCGCGGCCATCGCCCTTGTCTTTCCCGAAATGCCGGATAACGTCGACATGGGGTCCAAATAGCACCAGTCTACCAGCTAGACCCACCCTGCGCCCCGAGGACGATTCGCATCCAGAAACGGCAGCTGCATCAACGCTCGGAGCCAGACGCGCATGATTATCCCATCCTGGCTCCTAGCAGATCCACGGGCTTCCACTCCCACATCCAGTGCGTGCGCGCGTGTGTGCCGGAGAATGTGTACAGTGGGCGGTATAAGGAGGAAGAACTGCAAGCTCCCTTTATGGCACAGGCCCATGCTATATTCTCATTATTTATAGCCTAGTGGTTACCTGCACATGCACCAGAGCAGGCTTCAGGCTCTTTTGGCGATGGTTTAAACCTTCTCTTCTCAATCTGCGTCACCTCATCAGTGTGTGTACCCTTCTTTATAGCGTATCTTCGGTTCTTCTGTCGGTATTTAAAATGTTTTTATACATTTCTGCTTTCAAGATTTGCTATTAAAAATATTAGCTTAAAAAAATAACACGCTCTATATTGTTTTGTTATTCAAGTTTAGCTTCTTTGATTTGCATATTGATACCCTAGAAGGAATAATATCAATTCAACGATTTATATCTCTGCTTTCATAATTTGCAATCAAAAAACAGCTTAAAAATATCACTCTCTATACCTGTTTGGAATACAAGTTTTGCTTTTTTGATTTGCATATATTGCTACCCAAAATGAATATCTATTTAATAATTTAATGTATAACTTGAAAATCTATAGCCTAACTATGGATGTAATCATAGGCTAATGGTAGCAACGGTCCCTTACACATAATGATCCCATAATATCCTGACATATGTGAAAAAAGCTCGCTCAGCCCTTTTTGCAGAAGGTTGTTCCTGACATCAACTTTTAATCTAATCATTAGCAATAAAAATCACAATTAATGTAGTTCTGAAGTGTGTCGTAGGTTACTATGTCCAAACAATGTAAAAACAGATCATTGTTTCAGCACCAAGGACAGCAACATATTTGCACAAAAGAAGATTAAACATGTAGGCCTATTTAGCTAATGACCTATACAAATCTAGCTGAACTATCAGCTAAAACGCAATCCATCGTAAGAAAATAATTAATTTCCTGTCTTGAGGAACACTTCATCTTGCGTGACGCGGAATGACTAAACATCTGCTGTCACACACAGGCGCGCTGCTCCACTGCTATGACCTGCCCCCACACAGTCAAACAGGGCACCGGTGTAGCAACCTCTATTAAACATCTACAGGGGGTGCAATGGGTGGAATGTAAACATTTAGGTAAAATGACATGCAAGCTTAATAACCACAACTATGAGTGCTGCTCCAAAGCAGCAGAATCACAATGATTCTGTTGTGAATGTGGTCGGGCATTCAGCACTGTGAAAACTAAAAGAAAGACCAAATAGAGTCACAAACAAATTAAAAGAAGTGGCTCAGACACATCATATGGCCCTGTATCTTCCCTTTTTAATATGTAGGCTAATTCAGTTGAAGCTCAATAAAGAATAAAATAGATTACCAAAAGAAGATGGGTGACTAAGGTGGAATCCAAATACACAGGCCTATAACTAACTAACTAACTAACTAACTCACTAACTAACTAACTAACTAACTAACTAACTAACTAACTAACTAACTAACTAACTAACGAACTAACTAACTAACTAACTAAATGTTTTTAAATCCAACAGAG
>JAVQJG010024708.1:0-13521 GCA_036024015.1 Craterocephalus amniculus
GTCGCGGGTACAAGCGGCCGAAATGAGCTTCCTCCGCAGGGTGGCCGGGCTCTCCCTTAGAGATAGGGTGAGGAGCTCGGCCATCCGGGAGAGGCTCGAGGTTGAGCCGCTACTCCTCCGCATGGAGAGGAGCCAGATGGGGTGGTTTGGGCATCTGGTCAGGATGCCCCCTGGACGCCTCCCTCGGGAGGTGTTCTGGGCACGTCCCACCGGGAGGAGAGCGCGGGGTAGGCCCAGGACCCGCTGGAGGGATTATATCTCTCGGCTGGCCCCCCGGATGAGTTGGCGGATCCTTCTGCTGCTTTAATCTTGTGCGCCCCTTTACGTGTGCCCTGGGCGCTTGCACATTGCTCTTTGCAAAAACCGTCCCTGTAATATGCCAAGAAGTCGGTCAGTGAGGTCTTGTTGGAGCAGCATTACATACCTAGCAGATTTTCATATTTAGGCAGATTCTGCACCCATCATGAATCTTGTCTCTTCTCTGACCTCTCCGGGAAGTAAAACCAATCCAATGTTGACTTTTGTGTTTACCCTTGGTCTATCACTTGTCATTCTTTTCCTTGATTCCTCAGATAATGTGATCTTGGGTTTCTTAGCTCGGGCAGCAATAATGTGTGTCCATAATGGCCAGTGTGTTAATATTCTGTTGCCAATGTGTCACATGATGACTTCCAAGCTGGAAACACAAAGTTGGGAAGTATGGTTTCTCAAGCCCGGGACACAATGATGGCCCCAGGAATGTGAATAATGAATGCCAGTGTACCATGAAAAGCTCCGTTTCCATCAAGGGCTCTTGCTCAGGTGGGGATGATTTAGTGCAATTTGGTAAGCCCTAAGCCCTTATCTTGCACATTATAAGCCAAACAGTGATAGATACATCAGATAGGTAAAAGCGTGACATATTCCCTTGAATAATAATGAAGAAACATGACAGAAAAAGGGTGAAAATAAAACATTCTGTCCCAGAATATTTTGCTTTAATAACATAAATATGTATTTTTACAGGGAAGTAACCCAAACCTTTCAGTTAGCTACTCTTGTTGATGGAAATATGCAGCTAATTTAATAATTCAACCAGTAAATATTAAACTTAAGATGCTAACCTGTGGCTGAAAGTGTTCCGAGGGTTTATTACAGTGTGTTATCTTTAGGACGGGAGTTTATTTTGCCGAAATTGTTTTGCTTCTGACAGGTGTTTCTTATTATAGGCTGTGCTCATATGTTGAAATGGAGATGTAACTAAAGCACTAAAAGTCATTACATAACTATTAAGTCAGGGTTGAGCTACGTTTTCCTTTTAAATAGCACATTATTATTAGAACTTAAAAGGAAAAACAAACAACAAAAACAAAAGAAAACAAAAAGGGCGTTGGTCTTTCCCTGTCTCATAATTAGGCTGGCTGCACAGGAAGTTGTCTGTGCGCTCTGGAGTCCGTTCGTTTGGTGTGTCTGTGTGAGTAATAGCGCTTCCCCGGTGAATGCCTCCCTCCAGCCCATAACCCATTATGTGCAGTCGAGAGGCAGAGGCGAGGCAGAGCGCGAGAGCCAGCGGCACGCACGCTCCATTAACGGACCCACTGCCGCGCCGCTCCGCCGGTAATTTGCGTAACGAGGTTGGAGCGAGCCCCGCTGTTCGGCGCGGTCTGCCCGTATAGCTGCTTTTCTTCAGCCTTATCTCCACATCTGCTTTTCAGGCTTCGTATCCGATGCAACCCGCTGCAGAGGACACGGAGAGACGGAGGTGGAGTGTGTGTGTGTGTGTGTGTGCGAGCGCGCTTGTGTGCACACTAATGCTTCCAAAAATTCCGTTTCTCCCTCCGATGTAATCGCCTTTAGGTTCCGTTTTCTGCTGATGTCCAAGCGCCATCATGTGGATGAAGATGGTATCGGTCACTAGCGAAGTTCATTTAGGCCAATTCTGGGATTTTAAGCGGACCAAGAAGTTCATTATGTATTAATTGGCCACACGTGGCAAAGTGACGGTAGGATATGTCACTAGTGAGCAGTACGGTTTGTCTTTTGTGGATGAATCCAAAGAACAAACCTGTCTTTCAAACAACAGATTCTGTCTTTATTTACAATCAAACAAACTCCTTTATTTTCTTTCTTTAATAAAGGGAGTTTTAGCCTATTCCAAATTATAGGCTATGCTTCCCAAGCAATCAGCGACCCCCATGTTTGTTTTAACAAATACTACAAGTATAGCAGAACTTCAGTGTTGACGTAAAAGTGTCGGAGCCCGGCCTGTTAGAATTGGTACACATACTGCTGAGGTCACATTGGACATTAAATATGTAGCAGAAGATAGAATGACAGGGGAAAATTGGAGCAATAAGCACTTTTTAAGGCGCAAGTGAACTTGACATTCTTACTTGACATTAGAAATTCATGTTTTTTCTCCTTTTTTTGAGAGTTAGGGAATCTGTGTAGCTATCCAGAAACCGTAGTTCCACATGTTACCTTTTCCTCATTATGAGCATAGATTATATAAAGAAACCTGTGTGTAACTTAATCTATTTTCCTATCATGATTAAACCAGTTATGGTTTAAATTAAATCATGGTTCATTTTAGGATACAGTAGGATTACACAATCAAGTTTATAAGGTGAATGGCATATTAACCATGTGTGCTTTTAAATATACAATATTCATGTTCCTTTTTGGGTGTGTTTTCTAAACTTTTTGTATATGACACTATGAATAAGCAGTTTGTAAAATGTATGGATGAATGGACATAAAAATACTGTTCAATCTTTTTTATTTGGTAAGATCTGTTATTCTGTTGATTGTAAATGAGGGTATTTCTCACAAATAATCACTTTTAATGCCCCTTAAGTGAATAAATAATTAGCAAGTAATAAGTATAGCTGACAGCTGACTAAATAAAGTGTGAAAGTACAATTTTTATACTAAGAAATGACTGATTCTAAATGGTAATGATGGTAAGTATTATCAGATGATCAAACACAAAATAATCAGTATGCACACACATCTATTTTAGGCAGAGACAGAAATGAATATGCTCCAAACAAAACTGTTATTCTTTGTATTTATTGATAATAAGACCACTCATGGTGACATTGTCAGTAGTAGACAGCATGGAACGACTCCTCTTGAGTGTCTCTAGTGACCCCATGTGTAAGCTGGATGGTATTACAGCTTAGTATTTACAGAAGAAAAGTTTGGAGAAGAGAGTGTTGGAAAAGATACATTCACAAAATAAATGTACAGCTTTAAGAGCAAGAAAAGAACAAAAAAAGCTACAACCAAATACTGACCATAAATTGAACACATCAGGTGCCACAATGTCTAGATGCTTGCTTATGCTGACACTGAGGATATAGATAGAGAAAGAAACTAAATTACATACACTCACACACACACACACATACGGAGAAAGACCATTAAAATCACTTGGTTAAACTGTAAACTGAATACAAACCATAATAAATACACAGCTAAATTGTGCGTTACTCTTAACAAAACATCAGCCACAATTATTTTTTCAGTGCAAGTTTCCTAAAAACTATTAAACAAATAGAGATTAACAGCACAGAATGTAGTTTCAAAACCATGACACAACATATACGGATTAGTATATTAGAATGAGAAACATTACATCATATAAATTACATTTCCAATACATATCTACAGATGTGGATGATGATGGCAGCAGCAGGTTGATGCACTACGCAGAATACCGTAAATCACAGATGAACACCGTTTTGAGTCCTGCTTACCTCTCTTTGTAACAGACTGCTGGCATTACATTATATTTCACCAGAAGAAAACAACTCATGAACCTTATGAAGCTTAAAAACTTGCTTTGCCGACTTGTGTTAGAGCGATGCACAGCAAGGATTATTCAGGTGGTCGCTTTTAAACTAAACCTGGGCAGTCGCTTTTACACAAAGACAGAAAACAAGCTCCAAAACATGATTAATACTAAAAATGAAGTGCTTCTTAGATAATCAGCAGCATCCTAGATTATCATCATCTTGCACATGCATTCCATCAAATCGGCGTCACCACTGGAAAGGTTGTGTTTTGTCAGTTTTGTCCTTCCTAACCCAACTAATATGTCGCACGCACACCAGGGGCCAAATGCAATGAATACACACAAAATCATGCCAATGCTGTCTTTCACTGTATAATGGAATAATGTGCACAACTCATGGGTTCTATATGTAAAATGTAGATAATTTTAGGCCAGTTTAAGGTGGAAGTTAAATAAAGTGCAGCAAAATTTCACAGGAAAAATATTATTACATGCAGATTGAACAGGATGATATTGGAGCCCCCCCCCCCTCCCATTGTTTTCTCTACTTTATCAAGGATGGTTTTATATGTTAGTATAAGTTGTGTTGAAAACCATAATTTGGTTAGTGTCTGCATCCATTTAAGGCTAAAAATGAGAATCAAATCCTGGTTCATGCACATAGTTAAATTAGGATTTTTAAAGGAGAACCATATGTACACATGGCTTTATAAATATAGTAAAATGATGCAAATGCACATTTCTACACACAGTTTTATCCAAACACTGCCCCCAGTTTTATGCATCTAGCCACATTTGTACGTACATCTATCCGTCTCGTCATTTAACAGCCCCATGGACATCTTTGTGGAGAACCTTCCTAAAAATGTGTGAAGTCTGTCAAACTAAAACATGAATGAGTGCTAGGAGATTGGTTTGAAGCCTGAAATGGCCTGGTGACACCAGTATTTAAAGTTGCAATTCTCTGCAACACAATGACTAAATCTCAGTGGAATCAAAGCTTTTAAAACTTTGGTCTGGATAGAGTGCACTCTGAGGAAATAGGTAATAAAGTCCAAACAAAGAAATCTTTTGTTCATTCCCTTTTGAGAAAAAAATCCTTTTATGTTTGTCTTTATTAGCTTACTGTAAACTAGCAAAAAAGCTGCTGAAGCACATTGATTGTTTGGCAGATTTATGATGAATCAATATAATAGAGCTAAATCATGAATATACAATTTACGGTTAATGCACCATTGAGTTATTTGGTGTGACCAGGCCCTCAGACTTCAATGCAAGAATTATTTTGATCAAAATCTGATCTTACATAGCATAAAGCATTACTTAAAGTGTGTTAAGTGGCTACAAACATGTAAAGTTGAAGATTAATTCCAGTCCCAGAGGGAGTTTTATAACAAAGACTGACATTTGATTAGTCCATGCTTAAGCTTTGATATTCAATTTCTGATTTTTAAAATTTTACATTTTGGACAAAAAAATATTGTTCTTTATCTCAAGGTAAAAAATACTCTACATCAATTCTCCCTTTTCTCTCTGCTGACAAAAATGATGACAAATAGCAAAGCTTAATGCAAAGCTAAAGCTATCTATTAAAGCACTACGTTCAGGCTAAATTAATGTCATTCTGTAGGAACATGTGCAGTGGCTTTCTGAGGAGACCAACACTACTGTCAGCCCAGACAACTCTGCTCCCCCTGTTAGCTGTGGGCTGCACTTATCTGATATAACTGCTGATGAGCAACGTCTACGTCGAGCAGGGATGTAATGGGTGGTATAGAAAGCGTTGACGCAGCTGCAGTGAGTCAGGGAATGGTGCTTTACAATAAGGTACATTTAGATATTACATTAAGATCACGGGCAGAGAGACTGATGGAGCTAAATTCCAATTTGGAGGTGTTTGGGGGAATTTACTCGCTTGTCAAGACTCTGTGTTCTTCTCTTTGTCTCCCTAAATGAAAAAGAAAATTACTACATCAGAGTTTTTTTTTTATTTGTACTTTACTTAAATTCTTTAAATGTGTGTCTTTAAACATCTCACCTGCCACTTCACATCAGCTAGACCATCTCATACTGATTGGCTGTGATGATCCTGGACAGACAGCAGGCCAGCAACATCCCAATCAGCTGAAACCCAGACAGAAAAGCTGAATATATACCTGCATCTGTTGACCATTTAACCAAACGTCTTGCTTGTTGTCATTAATCGCTTTTTAAAAATATGAACTTTTACCTGTGAGAAGGCGATTCCAAACGTCACTCCTGCAATGATGGCCATGTTGGTTTCCATGAAGGAAGTGACCAACTCGAAGCAGCCCTGAAACACAGGGGGGAGGTTAGTCTGTAGAGGGTGCGGGGGCATGTTATATGTGCAAATTAGGGGTAGGATGGGTATGTGGGAGAGTATCTGAGGCAGTACAAAGAAGGCAGAGGTTTGAAAAGGTATATGAGGAGTGTGAGATGTTGCCTCATTGATGAGATCGATTGATTACCAGGCAGCGAGGAGGTGAAAAATAGGTCAATAATAGAAGAGCTTACCTGGTGGTAAACCTTGCTTGGAGCTAGAGTGGCATTGCGGAGGTCTTCTGGGTTGCAATCAGAGGAGTTAAAGCAGCAGCTAGGGGGAATGCCGTTGGAAGGGTAATACACACTGGCAAACCAGCTGGTGTAGTTATAAACTCCACAGCAACGCAGCTAAAAAGAGAAAGTGAGGAAGAACTGAGAACATTCCACAATTCACGTTTAAGTTGGTCTCTCAGTAGTTTTTGCTTTGAGAGACCAAAACTCAATATTCTCTGGAAAGGCTCCCAATCTTTAAACTACTTAATGTCCTGGAAGAGCTGAATACTTTGTTTTTTTTCTCAGCGTTTCATAAACCGGAATAAATTTAGTCTCTGTTTCTACCTTGGACCAAAGATTCAGTGCAGGAAATCTAGCAGGATAAAATAAAAAAGATTCCATACCATGTTCACTACAAAATCTGATTACTGTAAAATTAAAACAGATTATTATACATTACAAGGCTTATGAAAGAAGATTTCTTACATACTCTTGTTATACATTCCTTTTTAGGAATGTTTTCATAAACGTTACATTTATCTCCCTCCGGAGCTGCATTTTTTTTTTTAACCAAGAGCTTGTATTCATAATAGGATTTTTTTCCTCCTATTAATAAACAATAGTAACACCTCAGATCATAATCATTAAGGTATTTAAGGTCCTAACCATATTTATTCCTGGACGATGATGTTTAAATAATGCATTAGACAGTTCTCAATCCATTTGTAGTACTCTCATAATTCTTCCTAATTGTTCTTTTTCTAAGTTGTTCTGTTTCCAGAATAACAGTTTGATATCCCTGAAACAGACTGATGGCTTTTGCTCGACTATACAGTAGTCACTGCAGTGCAGGCCGCTCTTACCTATTTGTGTATTTAAATCCAACAGGTTTGGCAAAGTAGCGTAAATGTGTCAAGTTTAATGTCAATATTAATAATTATGTGCAAACAACGCATAAGATATGCTACATAAATGTGGCTATGATTGGCTTAAGTTTAGCCAAGGTTTCAATACATTTGGAGCATTTATCTCTAAGCTTTTGATTGTGTGGGTTGTTGATACTCACCCTGTGCTGCAAGTTGTCCACAGCACGGCTTGCCTCATCCTCAGCATTGTAGTTCAGGACTGCGTCGGTGTACGTTCTGCGAAAAGTTCCCTTTATCTGCAGCATGCAAACAGACACTTAATCCTGCACAGTATGGCAGACTAACCCAACTGCTGTGTAAAAAAGCCTTACAAAGTGACACTGACCTCATGGCGAAAAACAAACCCAGAGATTCCTGCCACTAGCTCGGCGAGAAAGACGAGGGACAGAAACATGGCATACTACACAGAGAAGAGAGAAGTAGGAGATTTGCATAGTTAGCATGAAAGCCCTCTTCCTTGAGTGAATAACATTTGCCTGTGGTTGCACACGCTCACTTAACCAGCATTACCCGAACAAAGTGCCCCTGTGGCATCTACTTTCTGCAGAACTGAGGTCAAATATTATCCCCTGTATCATGTGACCTCAGGGCACTTAATGAGCATCTACAAGGCTACTCACGCTCTTTGCAACATAACACCCCACCCTACATTTCACAGCCTCTCACCAGCTTCAGCATCCATGGGCTTCCTCTGCAGGTGGCGAAGCATCCAAACAGGCCAAAAACAATGATGACTGTTCCGGTGCCAATGAGAACATAAGGGGCATTTGTGGAGTTGTCGGCAATCAGAAAGATGTACGGGCCCAGCATCAACTTCCCCCATACTCCAACTGCAAGCAGGATGGCTCCTGTTATCTGTGGTGCGGGGGATAGAGAGATGGATGTAAGAGAGACAGCACGGGGAACAGAATTAAAGAGGGAAAGAGGCCTTTATCTTTGCACTCGTGCGATATTTCAACAGTTGTGTTTTTTGCAGCGTGTCAACGGGGGAGGAGGAGAAAAATGATCAAGGTGGAACACAAAAAGGAGAGCAATTAGAGTGAGGAGGAGGAGATGGAAGAATGGAAAACATCGAATCATCGGGAGTACGAGTTGCCGATCACCTGCTTTATGAATATGCCTGCGCTCGCACACAAAGAAAGAGAGAAAAGGAAGGAGGACAAATCAAAGAAGCTCTTTGATCTGAAGCGAGATGCTTCTTCCTGTTGCGCTTCTCTTAGCATTTCAAATGAAGGCTGCAGATAAAAGAGCGTGTTGTTCGAGGCAGCTGAAGCGCCGTGTGTCTCAGCAGGGCTTGTCTTAGTGGCACTGGAAAGAGAGCGGGGTGTGGAGCGGCTGCTGATGATCTGACTCCAGCAAGGGCCAACTCATCCCACAGCCTTTCTTCCAAGACGAGGCTGCTTTCCATCCTGCTGCCAGACCCTCTAAATACAGAGGGAACAGTCTCTGCTGAATCCCTCAGTGTACCCTTAAATGGTAAAAGCAGAAGGGGACTCACTCCATTTCTCAGCACCAAATGAATTGCCAGAAACAGAAATCATAACCATTAAAATAAAAATCCCATGCGCTGAGGCTACCATCCTCCTCATTTTGTCTGCAATTCTAAACAGCCTCTGCATGTTATTGAAGTTGTTAGCAATATTTACACTTTGCACCATTGGCAAGCTGTGCACATTATGACAGGACAAAGGTTTTTCCTTCTGGCCTGCCTGTCCTTTCACTGCTTCTTTGTTCAGAGTTATTTGTAGTTTTTTTCTTCATAAAGCTGCCATGTGTCCTTCTAAGCTGTACTTTTAAGTCTGTCACAGCTACATCGTAAATGACTCAACATGAAAAGTCTTCACTTCCATTTTCATATCAACATTATGACACACAAGGGCAAAGTCTCAGTTGTTTGCAGAGAGAAAAAACCCATCTATAAAAAGCCATATCTGAAGAAGAATGAGACACACGTGCAGGTGTGTACTAAAGAAACATCTGCTTTATAAGAAAACCCGTTTCAATGTCCTGAGTTTACATTATCTAGTAATACATTATCAATATTTATGATTATTTACTTTGTTAATTTTGTCTGCGTTTTAACACAGCACAGTCTCTTTGAGCTTACATCTTCAAAGCAAAGAAGGGTCTTATTTTATGTAAGCAAAACTGTGAAAGCAGGTATTGCTGAAGACCTGAGGGCAGTTGGATGCTGAAGAAAAAAACCCACAGAGCATATTGTGATGGCGATGAGATCCTTTTCAAAATCATTTTGAGTTAGTCTTGTCTTTTCTGCAAATCCTTGGTCTTTTATTTCCCACAATATGGCCTTTTATACAGCACTAATATTAAACAGATACGAGTAAAGAACACTTAAAAGGCCCCTATAACATAAAATGGTACGATTGGTTCCTAAATGTTGTGTCTGTCAAGTAAAAATTGCAAATCCTTCTTACAACTCACTTTTTCCACAAATGAATATGTGTAAAGGTCATATTAGAGAGAAAAGAACTCAGGTTTCTTGGAGCATGTGTGATATAAAGGCTTTAACAATTTTAAAATGAACTGATATGAGTTTGTGACATAAACTGCACAGAAGACTTAATTCTGTTTAGTCATGTTAGTGAGTCTGCATGCTTCCATAGAATGGCCAATCAGAAAAACTGAGTTTCAGCTGTTTTAGTTTCACTGATAGCCCATTAGGCTGGTTTAAATCTAATGTTCTGGCCATACAGTTCATCCAGCTCAAATGATTAATCTCCGAGCCCTCCCCTGCTACCACTGGTGTGCACCAGGGATTTGTCCCGGGGCCACATCACTGTTTATAATCCTTCTATAATTAATTCTCTAATTAATATAATTCTTCTATTTTCCCTTCCTCTCCTAAGAGTCTTGGTGTCAGTACACTATATTCATAATCTCACATCACTAACATCTCTCTATCTTTATTCTTCAATCCCCATAAAATCTACCTCCGAGATGAATTACTTTAACTCGCTTTTGTTTGGTCTTACTCAAAAATCCCTTAATAAGCTTGAGCTTGTCCAGAACCCTGCTGTTTGCATGATAGCTTGCACCCCTTACAACCACCAAATCACCTCTACTCTGAAAAGTTCCTTTGGCCATTCAAGGCCATTCACCATCTTTTCCCTTCTGATTTGACTGACTTGGTCGAAATCACCGCTCCATCAGATTACCTCAAATCCTCCTCCTCTATTCATCTTTTTGTCCCTTCCCCCCACCATTATGGGGAGAAGTGCATGTAGCTGCTGTGAGCCTTGGCTATGGAACTCTTAACTAGAGGTAATATCACTTCTTGCTCTTTTGGAATCAAAACTCAACCCTTACATGTTCAATGTGGCCTACTCTACCAAATTACTTTCCCCCTGGCCTTTGTTTTATTTATCTTTTTGTCTTGTGCTTTTTGCATTATAATTTAAAAAGTGAGCTTTAAAGAACAGAAAGAGAATCTAAAATGAGAAAAAGTTCATTTCAAATCTCTGATTAATACCAAGGCACTCCAATAAAGTCCTATAAAGAAATTACAAACAGAAATGAACAAAGTAGGTCTCAACTTGATCTCATGCCCGACTAAGAAGTAGTTATTTTGGTCAACAGCGTAAAATGTTGCCATTTCCCTGACTCATTTCCTTTTCTACGTCGATACAGATTAATCTTGTTACATGATGACATCTTTCCACTGATAATATGAACGTTAATCATGTCACTGCATCTTATTAAATCAAGATATAGAAGCTAAAGGTGTGTGTCCATCACAGCCTCCACATTTGATGTCTTGCTACCCTACAATGTAATTGTTTCACACTGTTGATTTAGCTTATCAGAAAAAATGCCAATCAAGAGGTAAAAGGGCAAATATAGAGGTGCTAGTCTGCAGATGAATTATACAACATTTCACAAGGTACATTATCTTCTTCACTTTCATTTAGTATCACTACCTTTTCCACTTCACTTATGCACAAGAATAGGTAGTGCTAGAAAATGAAACATTGTTACGTGAATACCCCTCTCCTAAACAACAGGCTAGGAGTACATTGCCATTTCCAACTACGTAGTACAACAGTACAAGTTTTCTGAGATTGGGACAAGTACACCTCTGCACATACTTTGCTTTGCTTTCTGTTGAATTCTTCTTTTATCTACTAACATACATATGGCTGACACATGCCCTGACAATCATCTGTATTTTCTCAGAGTAAATAACTGAAACAACACATTCATTAAAAACTTGTTCATTAGTGAACACAGACAAATATATTAACTTGTGTACACAATATAAGCTGCCTGAAGGATCAAAGTTCAACATAAATTCACAAATTCACCCTTTAACTGATTTTGCAACTATTCTAACCACCTCGCTGCTATATTTGATTTGATGAACAGGTTGTGAAAAGTGAATCTGTAGGAGCTTTTTACAGCTTCCTTGTAGATGTAAAAGCAAACATGGTGAGACAATTAAAAGATAAAACAATAGAAATAAAACTTGGTTTTTCATCTCAGCTTCAGCTGTTTTAAAGTTAGGACTGTGGTTTGACATAAAGAACAGCTTTAATCGTGGAACTCAAATTGATGGAGTGTTGCACTTCTGTCATTTTAACTGCATACTTGAATGCAGTATGAGCGATGTAGTTGTAAAGCAAAGATAAAGCCTGTATTATTATTTTTCCAATCATCTGCCAATGTTTCTTTCGAAAAACTAAACTTATTAATGGATAAATGCTATTTATGTCTAGTGCTTTAAATTAAGTTCCTTACAAATAAATGCACTTAATCTCTTCATTGATCATTTTAAAACAACTATTTTTACAAAGCTACTACTGTAATTGATTTGCAGACTTGCCTACAAAAGAGTTGGCTTGCTTCCATTACATTTATATTTGCTTGTTGTTTTCTGTTTTACCTTTTTCTTACCGTTACTTTTGCCCACGACAAAGATAAAGGCCTGTAAGATGTGATCAATGCAAGGAGATATACCTTAATATCATTAGGCTAAACGGGCCACATATAGTGCATCACATCTCTTCACCCTTTTGTAAATATGGGTTTAGTGCATCTGAATTCAAGCCACCCGCCCTTTTCAGCAGTGTCTGGCTGAAATGAAGGACAGTTCCAAAGAACTTATATTCATAACAGGAAAGACAAAATGTCTGTCCCCCCAAACATCTGCTGCAAACAAACAATCATTTAATTTGTTCTTATGTGTGACTTTTAATTTTAACTGGGGAATCAAGCTCAGAACACAAGCCTCACTAACCCTCATCGCTACCCACCCCCACAAGTTTTGTTTGAAATTCAATGCTCTGCCGGCCGCTCTGGGTAGAGCACAGAACAGGTCCCCCCCCTCCTTCCCTCTGCCTAATAAAGAAACAGAAGGTGCTATGACAAAATATCCTGGCAAGGACACCCTCCCCTCACCCCCCAGACTCTTCCACATGCTCGACATGTCAGTATCCTGTGTTAGTGTGGAAAGAATGGCAACACAGCTCTCCAAACTTGAGACATTATCGACCACGACAAGCCGCTGACAGTGAAACTGAGGCTTGACACAGAGACATATCTCCTACATGGAGCCGAGCAGCAGTGTCCTCTCTGAACTTCAGCCTGTGGGGCTGAGGAGACCCGCTGAGCTGTGAGACACTTCTGCACTTTGGCTGCCTGAAACCTGATGCTCTAAATGTTAGGGAGCGCTTACAGACTTTCCAATCCAGACTAAATATAAAAACCTGCCTGTGACACCACTGCATGTCTGCAAAGCAGGGAGATGCACAGTTCTGCCCTTCATGACTAGAGATTTTAACTAGAGCGTCAACTTGGATCGGCAAAGATACAGTGTGTTTATTTTGCTTCAAGGCCGAACAGAGACTGAAGCTACTGTCACTGCCTATGGTTGAGAGGAATATGTGGGAGGCAGAATAAAAAATCACCTCACGTCCTAAACACATTAATCACAGATACACTGCCTGGCCAAAAAGAAAGTCACCACAAAAAAAAATCGAAAAGGTCACAGTTTAGATAGGGGTGTAATAAACTATTGATTTATTGAAATATCGCAATATCTCTTGTGATAATATTGTACTGATATCCAAAAACATTGTAGCCTTGTCCCTGTATTGGGATATATACATATACCGTCATATGCAAAAGATTATTTTCAAGATTTTTCTTTATAAATCATTGGTTGTTTGGATCATCAATTTCAGTTAAATATATCATATAGCAGACAAACACAGCGATATTTGAGAAGTGAAATGAAGTTTATCG
>JAVQJG010024721.1:0-34952 GCA_036024015.1 Craterocephalus amniculus
ATACTAACACAAATACTATCTTGGCCAGGATTCCTTTGAAAATAGAATGTAAATCACAGTGAGACTTTCCTGTTTAAATTTTTAGATTATCTCTGATTGATTTTTAAAAAAATAGGGAATTCAAAAAGAAGAATAAGTGAAAAGTTTTATTTCTACTTATTTCTTCTCCATTCCCTTTCCCCCCTGTAAGTAACATGCATTGGATTTTTTCAACTTTGATGAATAAAAGTTTAGTGTAGTTTCTAAAAATGGCCACTAGAGGGCGAGGATGGTCTATAAACCAATGTATTAGTCATGAATTCGTAAAGCGAAGAAGATAAATGTTTGTTTTTTTTTTTCCGGCGAAGTTTGTTAAATTAATTAAAGAAGTACTTTTCTCTTTTATTATAAACAGAATATATGCCTTGGAATACTGAAACAGGAGGCACGCCAAAATATAAAGACTTCTGACAAAACTGCTAACACGTTTTCACTACTACGCCTGCGCATTCAGAACGGACTATCAAGCCGCCCTTCTTCCCCGCCAACTTCCACCGCAGGGTCGGACGGACGTTGACCCATAACAGCCCCTGAATCCATTTATTTTCCCAATTTAATACTCTACGACACAACATGGAGAGCCTGCATCGTTTAGAAAATGGTAAGCCAACAAGATTTGAAAGAACTGCCGATCGTCACGAGTTATCCGGTTTACTTTTGGAGCGTGTGCGTCCGATTTTGAACATGGCGTACCCCGATCTGAGATGGCGGTGGCTTTGTGCTACGTTGCACCGCCGTAGAGCTGAAGTGTGCCGTAGTTTAAAGGAATTAGTTGAAAATAAGTGTAGGTTGATAGCGAACAAGCAGCTCTGTTGCTTTTAGAGTTCCGTGTGTACTTAATGCCAAGAAGAGGTTCGTATTAATTAATTTTATAATATCTATACAGCAACGGGCGATGCTGCCTTCGAGAGCTTTTAGTAAAGATGGAGTTAGCATAAGTTGCCCAAAACAACTAACATTTGAGAACGGAACCAACACTTAAACTGACAGATGAATGCAGTTTTTCATTTAAGCATGCTAGAAAATAAGTATAATATGAAAATAGCTCAATAAATGTTACAGTACCATTATAATGATTGATTTACTAAGGCACGACCACTGCAACTGCGTTTGCATTGGGGTCGTTATTACGACATAGTTATTGTTCCGTGAATGCATCAAAGGGTATCTTGATTTAACTGATGCTATGGTGTGTTTTAAGATTTGCCAAGAGGATCTTGGTACCAGCAGCGAAATGTGTGTGTGCTTTGCTGTCAGTTTAGTTCGTTATTTACATCGGTTTTGTTCGGAAACTTTTAGGGAAGCGATGTAAACTTGTTATTGCATGCATGGATGTCTGGTCGTTTAACTCGCTTGTAATTATAACTATGGTGTGTCTTTCAGTATTTATGAGCTTATTACAATTGTGTTGCATCCAAAAAGTACAAAGTATATAATTGGAAAAAAATCTTAAATCTACCCTCACTCAAAGAACAGTATTAACATTAACGATTCACCCCAGAATTGTTGATAATGTGAGTATTAATTACTGCAAGTGGTTTTGACTGTTAATGTGCTGTTATGAAATTATTTCTCTTATTTTTAATAAATTTGAAATATTAATCCTTGCCAAAGAGTCACTTGGTTTATGCTGCCTCTATATGGATCCAGATTTATTGACCAAGTTTTCAGCCAGTAAATTTCTGTGATCTTCCATTAAAATTCTTCATTGTTTTATTTGTTTTATGGCAGAATTAATTCCGGTTTAAACACTGACCTCCCTTTCAGACCCACCTCTTTTGCTGCCATCCCTTCGTCTCTTTGTACCTCCCTTACGCCTGGTGTCTGCAGCCATGTGCCACATCGTGCAGAGGGGCATTGTTCAGGATTATGGGATGGTGGAGGACTTCATCAGCACAGTTACAGAAATCGTACCTGAACTTTTAAATGCAGACCAAAAGGCTCAGCTTCTCCTGGGACTCAGAGCACGGGTAAGCAGACACATTCATTCTGTGTAAAGAGAGCTTCTGTATCATGTCTGGTTTATTTCCACTGAGATTTTTTTTTTTTAAATTGCAGATGGTTCTTGAGTTTTGCCGATCTGAGCAGATCACAGACACAGAATCCATTGAGATGCACCTGAACCGGATCAAAGCCCTCGTATCCACATGGGCAGCTCAGGTTAGCTCTTTAGAATACGATCTGTGGATTTTCAGTGTTGGGAAATTCTCCAGCAAATTGTTTTTGTTCTCTTTGTTCCAGCCATATTTTGCAGATGTTGAGTTTCCAGAGACAAACTTTGTGGACCAGGTTCAACTTTTGTTGAAGGACCCAGAAGAGAAGAAAAGATTCTTCCAGGTCTTTGATTGTATTTATATCAAACTCTTGTGTCTTTTTACATAAACAGCCGTACTAGCTGTTGTGTGGTACTTGTGCATTAATGTATAAACTGGGATTATCTTCCTCCAGGATGTTTTTCCTACAGACTTTGGGCCTGAATATGACAACGCTCTGCAGATGCTGATGCTGGATTTCCTGTCCCGACTGGAGAAGCTTCTACCTGTGCCAGACATTCAGCAGGTACTGAAACAAGGGTGGAAAACTTTTTTATTTTCTGAAGCTTCCTTCATCTCCAGTTGTTAAGATATTAGTTATATTCCCATGAACATGGCATTAAATTCAAGATCAGATTTGATTGTTTATAAAATCAATTGCATCTGATTTTCAGATGAACGTGAATGCATGCTGCAGCTTCACCCGTCCCCTTTATTTACATGCATCATTTTTTTCAGTAGAAAATACTTCTTGGTTCACTCATGTGATCAGATTGAGACACAAAAAACATTTTAAATTGGGAACCATTCACTCAAATATTTTGTGAAACCACTGATGGTTTAGGCCACATCCATCCTAGATTAGTTTTTTTTTTATATAGACAGAAAGTATATGTTCACACAGTTGCCTGGGACATATGTTGGTTGACTGGGGCAGGAGCCGGGGAAAATATGTATAAATGATCCTGGTCATTAAGTTCCATTATTTCCTCAATTTTTCACCATAAACCTGAGTGCTGCAGCTAAAATACAGCTGGAGGGACATTACTTTAGTTTTTTTGTTTTGTTTGTTTGGTGTTTTTTTTTCCTTGGACTGACTCTTGAAATCTTTTGTTCAACTCTTCAGACAGCATCCATGCTTAGCACCGTCCCCTCTGCCCTGGAGGAGTGTGCACACTCTGTTCCCGACCCACAGCACCTGAAAACTGTGCTCCAGTACCACACAACACTTGGACATTTTGATTTGACTGGTGAGTCTCCTCGACTGGGGTTATCATCTACTTTATCACAACTTGTCACCGCTCATAACATGCAGGACACTGGAGTTCAGTGTTTGATTTTTAAAATGTTACTCGTACTAACTTTGTTTCTAGACACCCAGTCATTCCTAATGTAATGCTTTTATGCTTTCACTCACTTAAGGAGGATGAAGTGGGCTTTTAGTGGCTTTTCTCGCCAAGATAATGCCAAGTTTAGATTTTGATATGACATGAGTAATAGCTTTGTTGTGTAACCTAAAGTGTAAAGTGGTAATATTTGTTTTAACCTCTATCACTTTGGCAATTTATGTTGAAACCAAGCAGGAAGTAAGATTCGTCATGTCTCCACAGATGAAAGTCAGAGCATTCCATCCTCCTTCGGGAACTGCATCCTCTCTTCGTTGTCCCTTCCTCAGCTGGAGAAGGTGGTGATCCATCCGGACCAAATGCAGCTAGAGCCTTCAGCCGAGCAGATGCAGGGTTGTGTGACCGTGCGAGTGGAGGGCGAAACTGTGACACTGCTGGACTACATACAGATAGAGCAGCCGACCGCACTGGTCGAGCCTGAAGCTCACGAAGAGCCGGACACAAATATGGAGGAAACATCCAAAGAAGCAGTACACGAGGATTTAGGAGAGGCCTTAAAGCCTGCAGCTTTTCAGCCACTAAAACAAAGCAAGAGGCTCCAGCTGAAGAGAAATGCTTTAAAGGAAAAGAGCGACTCAGCGACGGCGAAGCGGCAGCGTAAAAAATACACCAACAATAAAACATGTCCGGTGTGCAACAAGACCTTCCTGCGGGCTGCAGCCATGAGGCGGCACCAGGAGATTCACGACGCAAACCGGGATCTCAAATATAAGTGCAGCAGCTGCGACAAGCGATTCAGGGACCATTACGACATGAACCGACACACCATGCGCGTTCACGAGAAGGGAGAGATGAGCGGCAGCGTGAGGGACGACGACTCGGTGGATCCCAGCACATCTGAAACCCTAGAAAATAAAAACTGTTATCTGTGTGGGAAATATTTTGCCCGGCAAGTCGACATGGAGCGACACATGAAGTCCCACTCAGAGGACCGCCCGTACAAGTGTTCCTTCTGCGAGAAGAAATTCAAAAACCCTTACGTCTTAAAGAGGCACGAGAAGGAGATTTGTAAAAGCAGAGGGCAGAAAAGACCCAAAAGGAAAGAAACGCCACGTTCAAACTCTCAGCCTCTTCCAGAGGTGGAAGGTAAAATCTGTCCCATCTGCAGCAGGGTACTTCCTTGTACGGCTGACATCGCCAAACATTTGCGATCTCACTCCGAAGAGCGCCCCTTTATCTGCATCACATGTGAGAAAGGCTTCAAGTATAAGGACACGTTAAAGAAGCATCAGATCATTCACGGCCATGAGGGCATCAGGGAGGAGCAGAGCAAGTCTCTGGAGCAGATTCTGGCTGACGTTGATGCTCAGAACTGCACTGACGCGGTCGGACAAGACATAAAGGAAAGCAGCCCAGAAGCACCTGCTGGCACTTCAAAGGAAAACCTGTCTGCACCTGCTTCAAGCGTCACAAAAAAAGCCCTGAAGGTGTGTCCTGTGTGCCATAAGGCGTTTGACAGCATCAAAACGCTGAACAGGCACGTGCAGTGCCACACAGACGACCGTCCGTATCACTGCATCCACTGCAACAAGCATTTCAAACACATGCACGGCCTGAAAAGACACCAGATTTACGCCATTTGTCACAAGAAAAGCGCCCGTTTCTTTTGGAAACGCGAGATGAGGGCAGGGCCGAGCCCGAGCGAAGCGAGCGGCACCGAGCGGCAGCAGGAGTCGTCGCTGAAGATCCCCGTGTGGTGCTCCAACTGCGGCAAACACTTTGAGTACCCGTCCGCCCTGAAGGAGCACCAGGAGAACGTTTGCAAAGTGGAATTACGGGAAGTCATGAAATGCAACGACTGCGGGAAAGAATTCAAGAGCATGACGATGCTCAAAGTGCACCAGAGGATTCACGATCCGCTGTACTGCAAGGAGTGCGGGAAGATTCTGGCAAATGAGCCGGCTTTCGAGAGGCACAAGCTGATGCACCGGCCGATGCAGTGCACCATGTGCGACAAGACTTTCACCTTGTTGAGACGCTTGAGGGAGCATTATGAGAAGCAGCACAACTTCACCGGCCCCTTCCCCTGTCCTCAGTGTGAGAAGACCTTCGTCCAGCTGTCCTACCTCGCCATCCACCAGAGAATCCACAAGGGAGAGTTTCCTTACGTCTGTAATATGTGCCCAGAGAAGTTCAGGTCCTCAAACTGTTTGACGGTGCATCAGCGGAAGCACACCGGGGAGAAGCCCTTCCTGTGCTGGCAGTGCGGGAAGTGCTACCGCTCGGCTTCGGAGCTCACGGTCCACATGGGGACCCACTCAGAGGAGAGGCCGTGGGCCTGCACACACTGCGACATGGCTTACCGCACCAAGCTGCAGCTCACAAACCACGTGGAGCAGATCCACATCGGCGTCAGGTATCCGTGCAACACCTGCGGGAAGCAGTTCATGAAGGAAACGTCGCTGAAGAGGCACGAGCTCATCCACACGGGCGAGAGACCTCACCAGTGCACTGTGTGCGGCAAGACTTTCCTCACCGCCAACGAACTCCGGCTTCACAACAGATACCACACCGGAGAGCGGCCGTACAAGTGCGAGGTGTGCAGCAAAGCCTTCATCCAGTCGGGCTACTTGAAGTCGCACATGCGCATCCACACAGGAGAGAAGCCATTTAAATGTGATATATGCGACAAAGGCTTCAGGCTGTCTTATCACATGAAAAAACACAGGCGGACTCACACCGGGAAGCAAAAGAACTATGTATGTGAGGAGTGCGGTGTGGCGTTCCTCCAGAAAAAAGCCCTCTGGGAACACTCGCTGACTCACGATGTAAAAATGGAGTCACCTTTTACAGATGCAGTGAGGGTGGAGTTCCAGTAAAAGCTTTCTTTTGGGTATGGGGTGTACCACAGAAAGAGATTCATGTCTCTGCTTCGTATGTTCAGCTTTAATTCAGACAGGTGGATCTCTTCTGGCTTAATCACCATGTCAACTTCAGCTGTACATAACTGTTGTCGTGGGGAAGTTTATGTTCAGTTTTGGAATAAATTTCCCTTAAAATGTTCCCTCTTTTCACTGATTCTTTTCTGAAACAACCTTTAAATTTCATCAAACACACCTACTGCATCTCTGCTGACTTGTTTTGATGGGTGTTAAAACTAGTAAGTAGGAAGTATTATATGAAAGCATGGTACAGCAAAGATCTTGACCACCATTGTTGTACTTCCTGTTAGTGTATGTGTGGGCTCTTACTGGCTACTCTGGCTTCCTCCCACTGTCCAAAGTCATGCTTGTTGGGTTAATCTAAATTCTCCCTGGGAGTGAGTGAGTGTGAATGGTTGTCTGTCTCTCTGTGTGGCCCTGCGATGGACTGGCGACCTCTCCAGGGTGCAACGCCTGATCATTGGATTTTGCGGTACAGAAAGAAAGAAGACGGATGTTCTGTAAGACGTGTAGATATGTGAGGCTAATGAATAATTCAATGGATGGAACTTTATTGAATAAATCAGATTTGAATGTTTGAAATGTCTGTTGTTTTTGTGTTACAGGCAAAAAAAAAATTTAATTAGATGAAGCAGAAAACTTCGTTTCTTCCAGCCTGAGTCAGAACAGGAATATCCATATTTTTGCTGCACTAAGGTTTGAGCTGGAAGTATCATTTAATTGGACAACCATCTTTGTCCCAGTGTTCATGCAAGGCTGGGGAAACAGTTTGAAGACTTTAGGCCCATGACTCAAGATTGTGTTTGAAAGCATTCATGACATTGTGCTGCAACAAGAGATCATCATCATAGCTGAAGTTCCTGCAGACATCTTTAAATTATGCCGCTATCCCACAGCAAGTCACGTGGTAAATATGGACTATAATATGGTTATTTGACTATATACTTATGTCATGGTAACTTACATTATTTGGCAACCAAAGGAATGCTAGCGGCAGGAACTAGTACTCTCATCTCCTGCTGTTTGTTTTCCCTTCACATTTGAAGGTTTCCAAGTGACACAGACCGGAGAAGGCAATAGGAAGTTGCAAAAAAAAGCGAGTTTTGTTAGAGTCATCCAAGATCTGTAGTGGGCACTTCAAGCCAGTTGAGTTTGACAAGACAAGTTAGATGGTCAGGCTGAGAGATGGTGCTACATCATCTGTCTTCAAATTCCCGTCTCGTCTCCAAAGAGTAGTGTAATGTGGTTAATATGTAAAGCAAAGGTTAATGTAACACTTTGTCTAACATGTTTTTTTCACAATTTGTTGTTTCTGCATGTTTTGGATTTATTAATGTGTATTAAAATACATTGTTGGACATAAAACCTCAAATTATTTTTAATTAAAGGAAAAGAGTCTTCTGGGGAAAGACGCCTATAAACGAGGAGGTAAAAGAAAGACTTGACTTCCTGTTTATTTTATCCTATTGGTCCAAAGCAGGGATCCGCAAGTCCGGTCCTTGAGATCTATATCCTGCAACTTTTAGATGCAGCCATTCTCCAGCACACCTGAATCAAATGAATGGCTCGTTACCAGGCTTCTGCAGAGCTGTATGACAAGCTGAGGCAATTCAGATATTTGATGCAGGTGTGCTGGAGAAGGGTTGCATCTAAAAGTTGCAGGATAGACGCTCTCTAGGACCGGACCTTGAATATTTTTTTCATTGGAGTCATCAAATTTTGAGGAGCCACTATGTTCATGCCCACCAGTAAACCCTAACAGTTATGATCATTTACAAATATCAACTTTTTTAAGGAAGAGTGGGGAAATTTTGAGAGAACTGTGCTGATATCCCTCAATACATTGTTTACAGATCACACAAAATTGACACTTTGACCCATTTGGCTGACTTCCTGTTGGGTTTAGGCTTTGGTTCCAAGAGGGTTTTTTGTCTGGCTCATTTTAATATACATATATAAGAAGTTTGATCAGTTTCTTTGAGATGTAGTCTCGAGGCTGCAACTTGAAGCATTGCTGTTCACCCCGGCCTTACAAAGGACACCAATTTTTGGGGAGTTTTCAGTTTTCACTTTCAAGTCCAATAAAAAGCTGGTAATTTAACAAAGGAATAGAGAAGGAGAATAATAAATAGATACATTTCAATAAGCTTTGCATGCTTCAATACTCAGGGCTTTGAGCCAGTTTTTGATTGTTGTCTTTACAAAACCAAGCTGATGCAACTTAATTAATCAGAGCTCGTATCTCTCTGATTTTGTCCTTTTCTAAGCTGAAGAGGAAGCGCTAACTTGCCCCTATTGATTTAATTATTTGCTGCCATAGTTTAGAGTGTTTAGTTGACTTTGAAAATAACCACACCTCAGCAAAATGTTGAAAACTATTTTAATAATTACTTTAGTACGTCCCACTGATGCTCAGTGACGGGTAAATCAATTTAAATATTTGTTAAAGATTTCATTTTGATTTAGTCAGCAAGCACATAAAGTCAGTGATGTGGATTTTCATTTA
Organism: Craterocephalus amniculus; assembly: GCA_036024015.1. Classification (NCBI taxonomy): domain Eukaryota; kingdom Metazoa; phylum Chordata; class Actinopteri; order Atheriniformes; family Atherinidae; genus Craterocephalus; species Craterocephalus amniculus. Next base: position 8,867 of record JAVQJG010024721.1, read on the forward strand.
AAACAAGTAAAAAAAACTTTGTCATAAAACAACATAGTTGATATTCTGACAGAAATATGTTGATATATTCTCAATTTTCAACTTAATTGAATAAACGCAAAACACATTAACTCAACATAAAGTAGAAAAAGATGGGTTTATGTATTCATTTGATATGTGTGTGTGTCTCTGTGTGTGTTTGTGTGTGTGTGTGTAATGTTTTACAATATATAGATATAGTTTTCATTTGTTGTCAGTCTGTTTCAAATGAGGTGGAAAGGACCAATAAAAAACAAAAAAGTCTCATTGAACCACCTGCTGGGCCTCGTCTGCTCCAATCAGGATAATGATCAACAAGTGTGTAACAAGACGTAGCATAAAAGGATCTTCCAGAGAGACAGAGTCTTTCAGAAGTAAAGATGGGGCAGAGTTTTCATTTTCTCAAAGACTGCAGGGCAAAGGCAGAAAAGCCCAGAGCACCATTATAAGCGCAGGCGAATCTAAAGAAATCCCTTTGACTAAGAAATAAGTCTTGAATCCAGTATTGAGAGTTGGGAACTGCAGGTTGTTGGGCATTAAAACAAGATGTGCAAATCAATTACACATGGCTTGTAGAAAGTTGGAAGTCAGCTGCCATGTCCTCACTAAAGCATGGGTAGCAAACACGTGACAGAAATTCAAATAAAATAAAAATGCTGAGCTTATTTGAAATGCTTATTTTCTTTCACACTCAAATAAATCCAGTGTGAATATTTAGTTGCTGTGATTGTGTGTCTGCACGCTTTTGTAATCTTTGGCCACTAGATGGCAGTACGGTAGAGACGATGAGGGCCAGGGCTGTGGGTTAGCAGCGTGAACCTCCAGGCTGCTGCAGCTTTTGCAGGAGGATTTGAACTGAGCAAGCATCCTGATGCATAATTCAGTCTCTCCTTCATTTGCATGTTTCTATCAGTTCTTAGCAAAACAGTGAAGGGATTGCACAGAAAGACCTTACATGGAAGCTTGTGTGTTTGTACAGCTTTTCCCTTTTATGTAACATTAATTTCACAACTTGTGTGCACAGGTCAGGTCATTGCAAGTCAATATTTATCCTCAGTATATTTCATCCATTTGTTTTTGTCGTTTTTTTACTGCTGACGCAGCCTGAGTGGCAGCCACAACTGCAGATGCTAGAACATCCCTGAATTCAAGAGAAAAACTGCTCCCATCTCTAAGAATAATCAAAGGCTCACTGAGTCAAGTCTCTCCAGAGTGTTGGGAGCTGATCGCTTTTTAACCCAAAGCATATTGATTTATATCGAGCTGTAATTGCTTCAGTGTGTCTTGGATTAATCCCCCACCACCACCATAATTGAGGCCTGGCACAGGTTTCTTTCCTAGACATAGCCTTCCTGGTGCCAGGTGGTGAGCAGAGAGGAGCACCGCACCCACTCTCCTTCCAGCAGGGGAGAGCCAGGGGGCGCCGGCTCTTTGCCCTCACGACCGCTGCTCTGCATGGGATAAGTAAACAGCACAGACAGTACTCTTCCCTGTGTGCTTTGACGTATGTCTTGGAGATCCTCATTCAGCTCTCCATGCAGCATGTGGCAGCACATTTCAAGCATCACTAAAACCCTCATCTGTTTTGCATATTTAGCTGTTGTCTAGGATTAGTCAGTGAGACCACATTAAAGCTGTAATGACTGTAAACGCTATTGTTCATCTACTAGTTTACTGGTTTCTTTCTAAGTGTGGAACATTCCAAGATTTTGTAATAAGAAGGAAATGTTGGCACACCACATCAGGTCTGTTACAAAAATTTAGCCAGCACCCAACAAACAAGGACCTGAGTGTGTGCCTTGTGCTGCACCTGCGGCTCTATTAAGGCTCATCTTTGCTGATCCTGAGATGTTGTCATTGTTATAAACAGTTTTTTACAAATGTATACCTGGTCAGTTCCTTGTGGGTTACCGGTCTCTTTTTTGTTACTTTTAGGACACAACCTGGGATGGTTTTAAGTGGGTTGAGAGTCAAATGCTTTTTACTGACTTCATGAACGTAAATTGGGCGTTAATTCAACTTTTAGCTTTGTTTTGGTCTCTGCTAGCAGAGAGTAATCCCCCATGGTAATGGCACTCTATTGAAACCTCACGAATGGCTTGAGGAAAAAAACAAGAAGCCAAGTCCACTGGCCTGGCCTCCAGACTCCACAGATTGCTTCCTTACTGAGCATGGCTTGGGAGATACTTCCAGCTTGCAACCCCTCATGACAATCTCTACAGCCCACAGTTTTAAACCTGATGCAGCAAGTCTGTGATCTGTCTAGACTTTTATTTTTTTCCTCTTTTCATTATTCATTTCTGGCACTCTCCTCCACAACCATCAGTTCAAAACAACCACAAATCTTTCACTGCCTGTTTCCCTGCACTACATAAAGTTTTCATGGTGATGCATCTTATCTGTGGTTGGATGGGATTTTTTGAAATGTGTTCAGATGCTGTTTTTCCCTTTTAAACAGGGGGACACTCATTCATTTCTTAGGCGAGTTTAGGCTTTTACAGTGCTAACAAGACTAATTGATCTTTTTAGTTAAAGTATGTTCATATGCCTTCATGTACATTTCTTCTATTCCAATTTTTAATAAAAAACATTACACTAGAACCTCCTTACCATGTCTGTAATGAAAAATGTGCGCAAGCCTCCTTCTCATTAGGGTGTGTCAAATAAACCACCTGGAAGACAATATGCAAATACACAAAAACATGATACATACTCTCAATACTCATCTTTAATGCACATTTTCTATAAACATTTCTTAAGTTTGCATCTAATAAGAAAACTAAATGGAAACACGGTTTTCTCTTTCTTTTATGTCCCACTTGTTGATTATGCAGCTTTCTATATAGACAATAAATAAGTGTTGGTAAATTCTAGGCAATTATAACTCAACTACTTGCCAAAGTCCTTTTGTCGACCCTTTGTGTTGTATATTCAGCTACACAGAACAGGCCACAATCTCATTAGCTCCAGTCCACCCTAATTTTGTTTTCATCACCAGTAAATGGGGTGGTACAGCCCAGAAGTCGAGCTTGTTGAAAATCCTGCCACAAACAGTTAAAACCTCCCTCTGGTTTTTTTTGTTGTTTAAAAAGTAGGTTTTGATCATCAACAGGCACCACAGAATTTCCTGGCCTTCCTTTGCCAAAATCCTGTGACCCCTGCATGTTACTACGGAAACATAGCGTATCAAAACAAGCGCCCCCATTTCTTGCAGTCGCTCCATGACGCACCTTTTTATTTCTTCCATATGAACAGCCTATGGCACAGCAGAGGGCTTCGATAACAATATCTAATCTGAAGGCATGGACGGCGGTGCCACACAGAAACTCAAAAACCACACCCTGTTTAACCACTGAGCTAGGGAAAAATAATACACACATTAAATAATCTGAAATTACCCCTCGCTGTAGATACCCTTCTTCATTGTTTTTGCAGAGCTGTTTTTGTTTTAGTGAATGGGTAAAGGAGGAAATGTAACACAGAGAAACCACTGAGCTGGAAAAACCCTCAGACTAATCAACAGAATAGAGAAGGATTGCTCTCCTAATCAAGTATGTGTGGGTGCATACGCTTGCATGTGTGTGTGTGTGTGTCCTTAAATGAACCTGTTTGTGTGTGCCCAGACTTATCCCCAGCCTCCTTCTTCCCCTCCCATCTTGGGTACCAGCCCTGTATTCCCCCCTCTCCACCACAGCGATCCATTCTGCCTTTCTGCTGCAGAGTTCACGTTGGTTTTGCAAAAACCAAAAGCTGAAATTCTTTGCTCATCCTCTGCTCATTCACTTTTATCACTCCGTTCCACTGTGCTTTGCTATCTCCTGCACTTGTTTGGCATGACAGACGCACTGGGAAGCTATCACCGCTGAAAAAAGTCTTTTCATACTTTATGACTCTGCCCCAAATGAGGAAACGCAACTCTGGAAGCAAAGTTGGATCAGTAAGGAAGAGAGCATATCTGTTGTGTATAAATCCAAAACAGAAGGAATGCATTGCAAAAGGTGGCTTCAGCTATCTTTCTGACATGCAGGTCATTTTCTTTGCAGAAAATGACCTGCATAGATGGACACTTTTTGCAGTGAACAGTGTCTCCTTTCCACTCCAGAAGGGAGTGAAAACAAGCCTTTCCCTGGTCAATGAGTTCACTGAGGTGGACGTCTCTGTTGTAGACAAGTCTGTGGGGGGTTGGGGGGGTGGCGGTGAGGGGGTTCAAAAGTCTTGCAATCAAAGAGAAAAGAGAAGGAGCAGGGGAAAAGTGAGAGAGAGAGAGAAACTTGGCACGGAGGCAGTTCGGAGAACTGGGCATTATAGACGCAGAGCAAGGGAAGGTCAGCCTCCCCTCCCCTCACACCCCCCCTTCCTCCTCTTCTTCTTCCCACTACTGCATCAGCAGATGTACTGCACAAGCCCATCACCAGAACTGCCAGACCACAGCTACAGTGATAACAGGAAAATCTGTGATGGAGCATTTACCCACTATATTATGTGTGGGTTTGGTTTTGATGTCAGCCAGCAGAGGAAGATGAAAATTTCACTTTCAAAACCAGTTACTGACTGAGAGGCTTATGGGTGTAAGGATGCCACGTCCCTCGCAAGGTCATCTGAAAGCAGCTTTGTCCTTCTGATCGGAGGAGCATCATTATCATATTCCATGTTGAATCAGCAGCTCCTGACGGTGATGCAATCCACCAGGGACGGGCAACCAGAGACGCTGCAGCCCTGAAGCGATAAATCTGTCACAAAAAGTTACAGCCAGGATTTTAGATTTTACGCTTTAAAAGAGGAAGCATATTGAATGTGTACGTGTCTGAGTAAATGAGTATTTCTTGTATAATAAGGACAGGAAATAACTTCCAAAAAATCTAGTAAGAGTTTCAAATACCAAAGAGGGCAAAGCCCAAACCCTGTACACAGCAAACTACAACTTGATAACCTTGGAGGAAAACTTTGCTCCAAATTTCTGATGAATGAGCACAATTTGCAGGTTCCTGCCTCTCCCCCTCTGCTGTGCCAGTAAGAAGTCCCTCTCACAAGTGGAGCATGTCTGCAGTCAACTGTAGAAGTTTTAGTTTAGTAGTAATAAGAGATGCTCATTAGAAACTTTCGCCTCAGATCAACTGCTTTAAATTGAAAAAGTTCTCCCATCCTGAAACAGGGTCAGGAGCCGGGGGTCATTTTAATTGCTGACTCAACATGATTTCCCAAGCCGTTGACATATTAAAAGTGGATTGCATTATCATATTGTTTGTTTCTGCCCTCCTAAACTTAACCAGGTACTTTTAATGGTGAACAGGATTGTCATGGAAAGAAAGAAATCACACCTGAATATCTGCAAAAGCTCACCAAGCTATGATAAAGGGTTACGTCTGTGTCAAATGTTGTCAAATACGGCTGCCTTTTAACTCCCATGCGTCATATTTACAGGAGTAGTTCCCTCAAATTAATGCTGTCATACCCACAACAATGGGTTTTTATTTGTACCCTTGCAGATTGTACCTTCTTATAAAAACCAGTAGCATTAAATTGGGGTAGATCATGGCCTCCAGAGCCACAGGAATGATCTTTTAAGGTACAAATTGCACAAAAAAGTGTCCGCCACCGTACCTTTTTAAAGGTATCGTGTTACACCTTTTTTACCTTTTTTACCTTTATACCTTTTATTATACCTTTATACCCCTAAATGAACAATGGCAGGGGTCATTGCTTCAATATGTTTTGACTGTGATGGATATTTTAAACTTTGATGTTTTCTTATTTCTTACAAGTAGTTTTTATATATATAGACCTGTTCAAGCTGTTTATTTCAACCAAAAATGAACCCATTAAAGCCTGTTGCCTCTGATTTCTGCTCTGCGTGAAAGAAGTGATTCAGGCCTGCTTATCGTTGGAGGATGTTTGATCATGCCATCGTGTTTTGACCCAATTTCCCCCATGAATTCTAACATGTTGCGTGTCTATAGCCTCGGTCTCCTTTTGGATCCCACCGTGCTTGTGATGGCGCTCACACTTGCTGACTGTGCATGCTGGGATGCGAGCTGGTGTCCTGTTTTATGATTGGGTCACAGCACTGATCTCATGTTTAGTGATTGGATCAGTGTTGATATCCCATCCCTGGTACAAACGGCTCCCTTTAAGCCCTCCTCTTGTGTGAAGCTTCAGCGTGTCCCTGCTGGGTTTTTTTCTATTTTCTGTGACACAGACACTGTGACACAGTGGGGCCCCTTTAACAAGATGACACCAGGTGGCTCTTTACCAGGTGCTATCATTTGTTCAACATGCAGCAGCAAGTTGACTCAAATAGATGACTCGAATTTTATTAAAAAATCTTTTATTGTGTAAAAATTGCACCTTGATTGTTTTTTCCATCAATTCTTACAATCATCATGTTTGTTGACCACTTAACTTGACTGAAAATTCGAAAAAATAGGATTTCTTCAGTCATTTACATCAAAAGTGTGCCAAAAAGTAGCAAACCCCTGCACAGTGGCATAAAATTAAGAAGCACCAAGATATCGTTTGTGCTGTTTGCTCTTTGTCGCAATAAAAATGTCTAATTTTTCCATTATTTCTCCATCTCACAATTGTTAAGCTGTTCCCATTTGTTTTTTTATTGGGTACTCAAGTTAGAGGCACTGTGGTGACTAAGTGGAAAAGTGTTTTTAATGATTTATTTTAACGTTAATTAGATCAGACTTGGATATTCTCGCTGTCGAATTACGCGGCGCCAAATTACGCAGACTCGAGAGTCATATCATAACTTGCAGTTTGTCTTTAACTCCACACTCACGAGCTTTCAGGGATAAAACTGTGTTGTGCGAGCTGCTGCTGCTGCTGGTGGAGCAGCACCGCTTTTTCTATCTTGATGTGAACTACTAACCAAGTCTGAGAGAGATCAAAATTCAATCCCGTTCAGAGAGAAAAAAAAGAAGAAAAAAAAAGAAATGACGTTATTTGAATTTGTGCCCAAAATCCTTAATGAATAACTTAGGACGAGTAGGAGGCAAATGCTGCCCCAGCTGTTTCCTGTTGAAAATGTCTGTGTAATGTAGATAAATGTGAGGGATTTTCTCTCTAAATCCGTCTCCTGTTCGCTAAATCTCACTTCTCCCAAAACGAGCCTGCGCAATGGAACAAAGTCGGAATATTGAGATGTGACATTGCCCGCATCTCATCCTCTTTCTCCCCGTTTTTAATGACTTCAAACAAGTTTATTTTCGGTGGGCTTTGTGTTGTGGAGACCCGTGGGGATGTCTAGCGCTCATTCCTCTCAGTGGCATTTATGTGATGTCTTCAAGGTAACTTACCCAATTTCTTTGACACTATAGATCGTCACCTTGGTTCTTCACTTGCTCTAACAATTTGCTCTGAGCATCCTTACTGAGATTAACCCGAAACAATCAAAGGAGATTTATGCTGCTTAGTTATGTTTCACAGTTTCTCACTGTTTGATAAATGCTGATTTTATGCTTATTTTTGTCCTTAATTTAGTTGTGTTAATTCCCTCTTCATCTCTTGGGGATTTTTTTCTTTTTCTTTTATGATCTACTTACAGATTGTTTTGTTTGAATTGACTTTTCTCTTTTTTTCCCCTTTTGAAATCTTTGAGAGAATGGTGTAGTAATGAATGGGGTTTTCATCCTCATCGCCTCTGTGCGCCCTGTGCTCTTTTTCACCAGAAAGCTCTAATGCAGCTCTGCATCTTTCAGAGTAATTACTAATGAGTCTGCATTGTTACGTTCTAAATATCCTTCCCGGTGTAGAGTGGGGGTAAGAGAGGAGAGCTTAACGTGAAATGACTCAGGTTGTCGGGGTTGAACGCTTGAGATGTGGATGGATACTGTCCTGTGTTTATTCTCTTTATTGTGAACATTTGGCCCAGACAGCTTCCTCCGCAGGCTTTGGCTGGAGATCCCTTTTCCATTTCATAGTTTTGGATCGGAAAGATCCCCTGGCGGCTTTTTCTCTATTTTTCCATCTTTTTATTTCTGAATATTGAAGTAGGCTACTTTTTTGTGCGTAATAATGCGCTGACAACATTTGGCGCAAGGGAAACGCTGAAGTGATTACTAATGATATAAATGATGGATGAATGGTGTTGATTCGTGTGGATTTTCGTGAACTTGCTGCTGAGTTGGAAGATAAGAGGGGGAAAGTGTGTTTTCAATTTGGAAGCGCTTTGCTCGGTTGAGCACAGGCGCGCCGGAGCATCAGGGCTGGCCAGCCTCCTGTTTGAATGATTTTGGCACCAAGTGAAAGTTTGGATTCAATGCATTTTCCTCCACATCTCCTAAACTCTGCAACGTTACCATCTGTCTCTTTTCTCTTTGTAAGGAGAATACCGGATTATTATAGGGAAATAATAATTAAAAACACCAGTCTAACTCATTGGTTTTAATCTCCTGTTTGAGCAAAGCGCAACTTTCGTTAATTAAATAAAAAAAATACCCTGTCCTGATGATTATCTGTTTCCGGCTGTAGCCTAATGTTAAAGTTCTCCGTGTTTCCTTGCTCGCAGGGTGCGATGTGCTGTATCTCCTGTAGCCACACCCTCTCACTACTGCTGTGCGTCCTCACCCTGACTCCGACAGCAACAGGGGCGGGTCCTGAGACCCTGTGCGGGGCGGAGCTGGTGGACACGCTGCAGTTTGTCTGTGGAGAGAGAGGCTTTTATTTCAGTAAGTGCACCTTTTTATTTATTCATAAAGGTTGGTTGCATACGTCCCAGAGCTCTCCACCTCCAGCGGGCTCATAAATAAAACAGCAGCCAGTTTGGCATCTTGTCTTGACTTTCCTTACATTAACGTTTCTTCCTCCATTCATTCCTCTGTACACTGTATTATCTTTAACTTTACCCATGCCCGTTTTGTTGTAATGCTCTTCTCACACTGGTTTGGCTGAACATGGATAGTTAGATTAAAACATGGAATAATGTTAATTAACTATTGTTGGTGGTGAATCACAGTTTTGCCCACAGGGAAAGGGCTTTAAGTGGAATTTGGCAGACTATCTGTAAGAAAAAGGAGGGAAACTAAATGTTGCATTGAAGGTTCTGGTTTTCCACCACAGAAGGAAAATCTGCCCAAAGAAAAGCATTGACCACGAATTTAGGATTTAAATATATTTTTTGCCCTTTAGGATAAAACACAGCATGACATGGAGTTACCAAGGTTAGATGCAATATTCCACCAGTGTTTCTCAGTCCCTCAGTCTTTGTTAGAAACCAGCTACAGAGTTAAAGGATGTGAGCAGATCTTTTAAATGTATTAGACAATCATTTAAACCAAGTTGCCCTAAATATCCTCAATAAAATCATCATCCCTACCAAACCCCTATTTTCTACAATATCTGATTGTCCCTCTGACTCATGCAGTTTTACCTAACTCTGTTATAAATGGTTTGGTTTTGACTCAAAGTTATGCAAGATTTCCACACGTGGTAAAATGTGTAAGCTGCCAGTTTCAAAAGGAAAATATATTACATTTCTGTGGGAGATCAGCAGCAACACAATGCATTTTTTGTTGTTCTGTTTTTCTCTCTTCCTTTTTTATCCCCAGTAACTGATTGCTTTCACCTCAGCCTGAACCTGGAATGGCTTGAAAATACACCCTTTCAAAAACCAAGGGACTGATGGAACATTGAGGGCAAGAGCCTCATAGTACAATAATAAAGCAACGGAAGCCAATTTGGTTCTCATGGAAACCAGTAGTCCCTAAATGCCATAAATACGCCTACAACCACAACAGCTCTGGGATGCAACATGTTGATGTCCTTTTATCATGTTCAACTTTAATTTAGCATTCTACCATGCTAATATTTCTTCTTAGCAAAAATTATTACAGCTGAATTATATCACCTTGCTCCTGTAAAAGCTTCATGAATTCTGCAAGTAATTAATCCTAACGAGATAAAATTATTCATTCATTCTTCATTGAGATGTTTATCACTAAATAGCACAGTGGTTTAAGAGGGGAAGTTATTAGGACTCCCAAACCAAGATTAGTTGTCCAAAAAGGTTGATTACTTGTTTCGCCTATATTTCAGTTTGAACTAAGACATTGGACAAGTAAAGCGTGGAAGCTAACATTGCTATCTTTAACTTGTAAAAGTGTCAATGGCTGCCGTTACTAACCAACTCCCAGGTATCACATGCTGATATAGCGCTGGTCTTTCAAAGATATAGTGTCTTTACAGTAGCCGACATCAACAAATGCTTCAAACTGGAGTATTTCTGAACAAGCAACAGGGTCCCCATAAGGGGGCTGCAGGAGAAGTGCAGCACAGTCACATTAGACCAGTGAAGAAGAGTCCCATTATAAACAGTTTGGAAAAATTATTTAGTTGTTTTGTTAAATTCACTGTTTACTTTTGTTTCACTCAGTGTACGACTGAATTCATTGGTTGCATATGGACGCTAAACTTTAGTTAGACTTATGAAAACAACATGGTTGTGTTACAAATGTGCCACTTTCTAATGTTCCATAACACATGGGAATGCAGAAATGTGCTGTTTCATTGTGCTTCTCCAGTTTATGTCAGGTTCAAGTAACAAAAAAACACCTGGTTTTGGTAAATGGACAAGAACATAAACAGCAGTTTTATGTCGGGACAGTTTGTGTCTCTTTTGGCCTAGACGCACTAAACAGAACATGAATTTTCCAGAAAACCATGTTACATGATTGCCTTTTAACTATTCTTCTCTGGATGCCAAGTATTTCATCTTTCATTTTTGGACATTTAAACCTTAAATAATGTAGACATGACAGGAATAAATCCTGTTTTGATGACATATTTATCACATAACCTAGGTCCACCGCTGCTGTCCCATCTCATTTATGAAGAGCTTAGTGTGGGTAAGAGTTGTATTTTCATTAAATAAGTTTTGGATGTCATACCAGTCATGACAGTTGCTACAGAGAACATAGTGCAAAGTTTATTGACCAAAAATATCTTACAATGTCATCACATTTTAAAACAGATGTGTCAGTTGTGGGCTATATGGTAGTAACTTCGACATGCATCTTGCTACTGCTACTCAGCATTACCCTACTCCATGCAGCTTTTCCATGATCCATCCACTTTTTCTGCATCGGGGCCTGTGTGTGTGCCAGACAGCTCTTGGAGATCCACCAAGCTACTGCGAAGCTGCAGCTCTCATTTGTCCAGATGCTGCTGGCAACACCTACATACGCTTCAGGGCTTCATGACAGCCTCATCAATTGCCAGTTTTCTGCCCATTCAGAGTTATTGGTCTATGGATTGCCTTTGCTTCATCCCTTTTCTTTTTATGAATAACCATTAAAGTTAAGAAACTGTGGACTACTTCAGCAGACGTCACATTTTAGTGAATTCAAGGAGAGAATTATTTTTCTAACTTCATTTGTATGTTGCTATCAGCCACTATGTTGGATTCGGATAAACTGCTGCATAGGTTTGGACTTTGGCATCCTTTTTTTGGCCAGTCCCCGGTTGAGCTTATGTTTTCTGTTTTGTTTATTTAGAAAATGGTCAAATAAGTGTCTGCTGGCAAAGTTTAAACTTGTTGAAATATTGATCATTTAACAGAGTAAGAGTGTCCTTAGATTGAATGATGTGGGAATGTGTTGGCTATTGATAGAGGGGTATTACTACCGTTGAAGAAATGCTTCTAACAGGCTGACTTATTCTTCTAACAGGAATTTCTATATTTATCTTATGAGAAAGTGTTGAATACGGGCCAATGTAATTCATCAATCCTCATGCAGAATATATTTCTTAAACAGGACCAGACCGTTTTGTGGTGGGGAGAATGTATTTGTCTTTCCCGCATTTTACGCTGAGCTGTCACTGAACGACACAGCATCCATCTATCAATGCTCCATTTTCCTGCTAAAAAAAAGAGGTGTATTTCACAAACACTCCATACTTTTTCTTAAAAGATGTTGAGGTTTGAGCAGTGGGGTGCTGTACCTTGGAAAATATGCTGCTCACTGTCTTCCTCAGTTTCTCCCGCATGCTCAAATTCTCACCATCATTCCGTTTTTCTTTTTTTCCCCTCCCTTCCTTCTCCTCCTTTTCTTGTTTGGCTGCATAGAATATCTGGAGGATCCATCTGGGTCTTGTCTTCTATAGGACTATGTTTGGCCAAGGGAACTATGCTCCTTTCCCTGAACTCTACCCCTCCAGTCTGGTCGTGTTGAACTTGGCAGCCCTCTGATTGATAATGTGTCTAGAGACAGTGTTGCAACAACAGTGGCCTTTCTGTGCTCACAATGCTTTTGCAAATCCACCTTGAGCGTGCCACCAGTAAGGTTGCGCACTTGCACTAGATTTCTTACTCCTGGCAGAAATACTGAACAGCAGCTGGTGGAAATTCTTTTTTGTAAGGGTAATTAAACAAACTGCGGTCTGTCACACAGAAAGAAAGAAAAAAAACAACAACCCACAACTGTAGTCAGTTTTTCCAATTATTAGCCTGACCTAGAAATCCTCAATCCTCAGTTGTCTTTGCAATGCTTTAGCAGGCAGGACTGTGGGATGATTTCACTCTGATGTTCATTCCATGAGTCTTTTTTTTAACTTAAGTGTAAGCATGAAGTAGGTCTGTGTCCTCAGTCACGTTTAGGTCATGCTGAAATATTCAGTCATTCTTCTACATTTGGTATTTCCTCTAAATGAATGATGCACAACCTCTCAAGTTCCCACAAGGTTAAGTAATTGGCCAACAGCTCATTGTTTGAACTTTGAAATAATAAAAAGACCAGCCAAATATAAAAGACAGCAATTTTTATTTTGAGCTACAAAACTTACCTGTAGATGGAAAAAATGGGGGAGAAAATGACTTTTACCTCTTCAGTATTTGTCCCTGTCAATTTTGCTCAGAGCTACTTGTGCTAGAGAGAAGTAGAATGTGTAAACAGCACGTCACACACATGCATGCGCATACGCTTTCGCCTAGACACACGCACAGCGAGGCCTCGTCCCTCAGCAGCAGGGGATTATGTGGATTACAGGATGATAAGGACACCCCTCCCTCCCCTGGTTGTTCACTGGGCTCCAACCAACAGCGGAAGGATCTGGAGAAAGACCTCCTGTGTCCTCCCTATCACCATGAAAAAGGTGTCGTTTTTCTTATCAAAACCTGACGGAAAAAATCTAAGACCCTTCCATGAATTAGTGCCCCACAGAACAAAGAGGCGTCTCATGAAAAGGACAGGCAGGCGTCCTCCAGATTCCGACCTGTACATTAGGTGAAGCTGAGACTGGAGGGATTTGGAGACCCTCAATGACTCAACAGCACTTTATCTTTTGGAACTCTTCACTAGTTAATCCAATCACATGAAGAAGGGCTTCTACAAAGAAAAACAAGGTAGCTTTAAGCTTGAGGTGACTAAAGTTAATAATTATACCCTTATATGTCATTTATTTCTTCTGTCTTTGATCATTGAGAATTGATTTTCATTGCCAATTGCCATAGAAGACTTACACACCCCTGATCGTTTGTCCTTCTCCCGCTACCGTCTTTTCCACAAAAAAAGATGCTAAGACAGTCAGTCCAACCTCTTTTCTAAAAGGCTATCTGGAATCTAAGTTGAAAGTTGGAGGAATATTCTAAAAATGAAAGTGCACTGAATTGGTGATGTGCAGGATTCATTCGTTCCTTCACAGCCGAGACGTGATAGTGTTGGTATCAACTTTTATTGGTCTCTTTTTTGCAAATGGTTAGACTTGGAGCTAGTGTGGACAGATATGTCTATGTCACAAAACATGAGGTTAGAGTTAGAAAAAAATGAAATTCTTTGAAATTCATGCATCGCTGTTACAATAGGGTCAGGTGCAACGCAGCCAACATATGATGCATCTCACAATTTTCAACACAAACTGTGTCCTTGTTTTGATTTATACATGTCAAGAAACATCCCACTACATATTTTCTTGTAAGACTGCACTTTCCAAAAAGACAAGAATCTGTCAGGGAGGTCAGACTTGTAACCTGAGAATATGTGACCGGACATAAAAGACCAGAGCTTTGGTAATGAAGTCTTCTTACCTGAAATATCAGGTGATTATTGAAAAGTAGGATGGATAAAAAATCTCAATGGGGCATGTAAAAAGCTTGTTGGCAGTTATAGGAATATTTCAATTCTCGTATCAAATAAATGCTTTGTCACTTATTAAAAAGACATATCTACAATATATATCCCATGCATAGTTCATAGTTTATACAAAATAAATATCTTAGATTCATTCTCTGATCATTTCTTAAAGATGTCCCAACTTTCAGGCAGCAATAAATTCCAAATTATCTACACATAATGACATTTGCAACTCTTTTAGTTCTGGAAGATGGAGTTCTGCGGTCACAGCACAGAAACACTTCACACTGTGCTGTAAACTTTTTGAGGTACCAATCATAAAGTTTCCAGTACTTTGTGGAGCTTTTATAGTCCCTTCCCAGCTGTAAACCACCTGACACTTTGCAGGAAGAGCAGTGGATCAGCTCCAAGAATCCACTGTTTTTAATTGAGCATAACCAAGCTGTAAAACTTAGATGCTTTCTGTGCCACTTTGGAAGGGGGATCCAACCATCTCTCTCCAAAGCTGCTCCTTAGAGCAATGAACACTATGCATACTGAGCCCGGTGAATACCAAACCAAAGATCTGTAAGCATTGGCATCAGAGGGAGCACATTTAAAAATGAATATCTTACAGGGATGGTAAAGTTCTCATTAACTGGGAATTATTTAAATGAATACTTTATCCAAAGAACGGTTCTTAAAAGCAACTTCATAGTTTCACACAGACGTCAACTGAAGAAGCTGCTTAAGATAGCCAGAAGTCAGATTAATGTGTCTTAATCCAGAACAAGAATAGGACTTAGGTACACTGAGCACAAGCTGCTTCCACTCTATTATTCTCATGCATGGAAAGTTGATGTGACTGAAAACCAAACAGTTCAAACAGTCTTAAACTTTGCTCTCATAAATCATACATAAAAGAAAAGAAAAGACTCATATGGCTGATAAAACAAGTTTGTTTCAATTAATGACCATTGTCAATAATGAGCTATCACAAAAAAGCGCTGTATACAGCCCAATCTATCCTCGACAAATGACTTCAAGCTTCAAAAGTCCAAGATGGGACTTCCAAATTGCTAACCCACATGCCCCAAACAGGAGTCCACAGACCAATGAACTGTGCCCACTCATTTTACAAAGTCTATGTGCAGAGATAGCCTAATGTATGAGCAGAGGGGCTTTCAAAGACTTATACCAAAGAGAAATTTAAGTCATGTGGACCCTATTAGAAATACAAACATTTAACAAACACAAACTTTGTATGTCCATTAAACAAGTACAGATGATGCAATCATTGTGTGTTCAAAACAGATACAACTGATCCGGAAGGAGACAGGGTTATGTTTTGGTGCATTGGGAAGAAAGCTGGGCTTCTAGTGAAAGATAGATATTTTACAGACAATTATTCTTTTTAAAAATCTATTATTTTTTACTTATTTCTTTCAGAGGGTGGTGGTTTACTTTGAAATGAACTTAATGAGCCAATACAAGCAATATTTGTTTTCACACAGCATAAATTACTGTTAGAAAAGAAGAGTTCCAGCTTATTATGCTCACGCACCAAAAAAAGTTTACATCTTCTTTGTGAAGTTTTTTTCCCAACATTTACATTTATCTGAGTAAATGTCCCAAGTCGACTCATTTAAATGGAAAGAAATTTTTTTTTTGTTTGACCCATCATCAATGGACTTGTGCTCAATTTTCATAAATGGCTCAAAGATCGTCTTGGACTCGTGATTAACCTTGTTAGACTTTTTTGAAGCTGATCGTAACCTGTAGAATTCCTTAGCTCATCATAATAAAGTAGAAACAGTTTTTATGATTAAAATAAAAAGCTTAAAAAGCTTAAAAGTCAGGTATTTCTGCAGAACAGTATGACCCTTCAGGGCATTAAATGCCAGTGCTCAGCAACAGAAGGGGAGCTGGATGTAAGGTTTAAGTGAACTGCTTGGCAGTGGATAGATTTCTGCTGCGGTAATTCTCATTTGTTTAACAACAGCCACTGAAGACAACTCTTTGTTTATGAGGGATTACAGTAATTACACGTGGCACTGAAGCCTTTAAAACCAAAGCTTTTAGACCTGATTATTATATGCATGTTTTTTCCCCGATCTGCCTGAGCTGATTATCCTTCATGTTACAACTGGTGCCAGCTGATTTCTCTCTCCCTTCCAGCTGTTTGTCCAGCAGGGTGGCAAACTATTTTCAGAGAAGCTGCGGATGTTAGTAAAGCTTTACTGGGAGGGACTGGAAAATGGGCCAGGCAACAAGGGATGGCTCCACTTTTGGCTTTCAGCAGCCATTATATAATCGCCAGCCAGGGCTCAACGTCACACTTTTCTCTCTCTAAATGTCTCGACATCAAACGTTAATATAAAAGCCAAACTTGGTCCCACTAATGCACACCTTCTGTTTGCTGAAACACCTGGATATAAAACCTCTAAAAAGATGCATTTTAAATACAACTTCTGATCCGTCTGGATGTCGCTTTCGGATGTTTGAGATCTCGATAAACCCAGTTTTTCTTCTTTCTAAATAATGCAGGTGCACTGTGTATTTTTAGCCCCATTCTACCTGAAAGCCTCCTCGTCGCCCTCCCCTTCTCCTCCCTCTCATTCACACCTCCACTCCACGCTGTGTGTGGGGGTCGGAGGAGAAAGATGCTTCTGTTTCTGAATGAAAGCTGCTCTCTGTCCAAAACAGCATTGTCAGAACAAGGCAGACAGAAAGCTGAAGTTAATGCACTTTGTCAGCACTGGCAGCCTTCTGAGCCAAGAGCTATTAACTCTGAAAGGGAAAGGCATTTCCTCCTTGTAAATGCCATATTAAATTATTATTATTTCATTTGGTAACAGGGAAAAGCCCATCAGGGCTATATTGTTCAAGGTGAGCAGGGAATTGTAAATTGAGAGTCTGGGTTTTCTAAAAGCCACCAAACAGGGTTGGGGGCAAGGGAGCTAAAAGAGGAAGTGAGTACTGGCGTCACTGCAGCTTAATGTGGTCATGGAGTCAAAAAGCACACCTGGAAATAGCCTTATAAATGTAATCTCGACAAGAACGTTTCAGCAACACCTTTCCTCACGCCTCCATCTTCAGCGTATTCTCTCAATGAGCCTTCAAGGGGATTCTGCCGAATGAAAAAGTGAATGAGCAGCAGGGGATGGTGGATGGAGGCGCGGAGCCTGGTAGCACGCCTGGATGTTTCTGCAGGTGGCTCCTGCTCCGAGGACTTGTGGTTTGGCCTCACCAGATGCTCCTCTGTGTATAAGATAACAAGCCAAAATGCCTGAAAGGGAAAAGCTCAACATTTGGGTGACTACCACCCTTTTTACAGTGAGGCAGCTGCCAAAAGGGGTCCACACCGTGCAACATGATACACTGTAAATTTTACATGGAAGAAATCGTGTCATTAATTCTGTTCATATATCAGGGAAATCCAAGTGGTGACCGGTGCTTTACCATGAAAATGACGTTTGGCTGCTTGCCACAATGTGTTTGATTAATTTTACTACAAAATGTAAAGCGCCGGAGAAGGACAAAGAATCTGATTTATAGAAGCAGAATTAACTGTTTTGCTATTGCTCCAAATTTCACGTTTTTGCAGAGAAAAGGGGGAATTTACCTCTTAAATTATACATTAGATTTCAATCAAAGTATAGCTTGTGATACCAAAATGGCTATTCTGGGGACCTTGCTTGGGCTGTTCACATAAAACTGCTTCACTTTACTGGCCTTTGCAGACATATTTTTAATATACTGTCCTATAATTTGATAGAAGTTGCATCATTACAAAGGGATATTCATGGCTTTTTTGTATTATTTTCACATATATTAATATTTAGCAAATCTCACAAGTTCCCTTTACTGACACTCAAAAAGTATTGAAATAGGCCAGGTTGATGCAAATATACTGTTTTGTCATTGGGAAGACCTAAAAGGTTAAGTAGCCGTTATGAATTCATAAATTATCTCAAATATTTTGAACAAAAACCTAAAAGAAACTTACCTACTGTCTCTACCCTAATCTAAACCCTTATTGCTCTAATATTTAGATATTCTCATACACATAGGGATCATGTTTTTTTCACCCCAAAAGAGTGACACTCATTGATTTGCCATTAAATATAACCAATAAAATCTGTGTAGAGGAGGGGGCTGTTAATGGTTACTTCTAAAGCAGCAGTAGTGACCGGCTTCTAACTGTTTCAATCCTCCTGCTGTTTTTCTGAAACAGGTAAACCAACAGGTTATGGCCCCAATGCAAGGCGGTCACGCGGCATTGTGGACGAGTGCTGCTTCCAAAGCTGTGAGCTGCGGCGCCTGGAGATGTACTGTGCACCTGCCAAGCCTGGCAAGGCAGCTCGCTCTGTGCGCGCTCAACGCCACACAGACATGCCGAGAGCGCCTAAGGTTAGTACCCCTGGACACAAAGTGGACAAGGGCACGGAGCGCAGGACTGCACAGCAGCAAGACAAGACAAAAAACAAGAAGGTGAGTACAGCTGCAAAGATTGTTTACTTATAAAGGATACAGATAATGGTTCATGTCGGTGCATGCGCGCACATATTGCTGTGAATGTCAAATTGATCGACAGCTTGTTAGCTGAGCAGAAAGGCTGCACACTGGAAAACAGCTGTTCCCTGAAGATGCCTGGCCAAGAAACAGTCTCGTACAAAAACACATATTATTTTTATGTTCCATCTTTTGACAGATTCAACTAAAGCAACATAAAAAAAATACAGGAGCGTTAGTTCTGTGGATGAATTCTGTTACTTTATATGTACCAAGAATTTTTTTTTCTCTGATTTTGTTTTCTTTCATGACCGCCCCCTGACAAGAGCTAAACTAGAGCTCTATGCTAACTGACTAATGAAAGTAGTAAACATGAGGATGGTATAATTATATTGAGTGCACTTTCCAAATTAACAGTGACTCAAAGGACTATGTATTTCCATGCACTATACTGCATCTCAGAAGTACTTGAATGGCTCCATTTTTCTCCCACAGAGACCTTTACCTGGACATAGTCATTCTTCCTTCAAGGTATGCAAATCCTCCCTTGTGTTGTTTAATCATTTTCTCACTTTTAACAAAGATTTTTAAGATTTGGGATATAAAAGACCAGACCAATGCCTAAATGCAGGCTCTGTTATATTCCAAACCAGCCAATGTGCAGGAGTGGGTGGACTTTTTAAGTCTTTTCTCAAAAAAGGAAACCATTAGCAGCAGAAGGAGCTAAGTGGTTTTTGTGGTAGATGCAGGGCCACTCATGTTCCCCGGACAGAATCTCCACTCTGCTGCGGAACATTATGTCTTGAAATTCAGACGTCTCTCTGTGACAGACTGGCACATGCAAGGTCCAGGTGTAAAACATGGTTATCATCTTTAGTGAAGCCTGCATTGGTCTCCACATCACTGTTACCTGGTGCTGTCATTTGGATTTAAAATTTCCTCATTTTTGTGTTGAGGAAAGGTACACTGTCCAGGCACAACACTGAAACCACTGACAGGTGAAATGAGAAACATTAGTCATCTACTTGGAAAACAATATTCTGCTGGGAACATTGAGTTCTGGCTTTCATATGGATGTTACTTTGGCATGTGCTACTCTACTAAACAGCAATTACCTCCATCAATTTTCACCTTGATAAACACAACAAAGAACCCAAACTGTGCACCAAGCTGAGAATCCAAAGATTCAATGTGTCAAACCTGCTGGACTCAAAGGGTCCAATGCCAACATCATGGTGCCAGATACATTATACAGCCCGGGGTTTGGCACAGCAAAGGGAACCTGCACAGTTTTAGGCAGCTTTTGACTGAGTGGTGTAAATTATAGTATTATAGATTGGTGCAATTTATTTAAAATGGGAAATAAAACATTTCTTCTCAACAGTATTTTGAATTTAGGTAACACTGTTTGATGTTTTTTTAGCCACATGCATCACAAATTCATGTGTAAACCTTGAAAAGGTTGGAAACGTGGAAACGGTAGAACTATAGTTTGGTGAAAAGTACCACAGTTAAGTGAATGATACAAGTAACATGTTTAAATACAGTTTGAGGAATAAATCCGTGTGGATGATGGTTTATTGGCTTTGTAATGCCAAACTCTGCAATTCGACATGTTGATGAGGGGCATAAACCTACATGTTGGGGGGATCTAAAGGTCCAAAGACTGTATCAACACCAAAGGGAAACAAACCTAACAGATGAGGCTTGCAGTGATGGACAATGCCTATTTTCTTTGTTTTCTAGGTATACAAATTTACTGTGCACAACCCCTTGATTATTTGAATGGGTCTTTTGTTATCTTGCTGGCCAATCACAGCTTATTAGGTTTTGTTTTGAAGTCCCTTGAAGACCAGATGTTGCTTTCTAGATTTTAGCTATAGCAGACCTGACTTTGTGCAAGTTTAATGTCCAATGACCTGCCAAATACAAAGAGCTAACAAACTGTGTTTTTTTTTCTTCATTTCCAGTATATGTCTGAAAATGTTTTTCTGTTTTTTCTTGCAGGAGGTGCATCAGAAAAACTCAAGTCGAGGCAGCACTGGGGGAAGAAATTACAGAATGTAGCAACGGAGCGAATGGACAAATGCCCAGTGACTTGGGAAGAGAGAGGGTAGTGGCCTTACCCGGTGCCCCTGTGGAATGGTTCACTGTAAAACAAAACAAAGAGGATGCTAACAATGGCCTGAAAAGCTCTTCAAAATGATTGAAAATTGAGAGCTAACTGTGTTTATGGGTTAGATGAGGGGTATTGTGATCATTTTATACACTGCACCATTCCATATCGGGAGGAATTTTATGTTAACGCAATGTAACAGACTAGTTTAGCTGCTGAGACACGAACAAGAGCTTATTTTACCTCCATGTGTGAGCTGAATCCAGGAAAGGTGGAAACTTATCTGGGCTTCAGCCAATCAGAGAGCAGCAGGCTATGGTTGGGAATGAGTGGTCCATCTAATCTCCTGAACTTTGTGGAGATAAATGCTTTTGATCTGAGAGTGAATGCATTCACTCCTCATGACACCGGTCACATTTAGCAGTTATCACCCCTGTTCAAAGCTGATATTTTACTGTCAGAGTTTTTTATGCACCATGCATTACTGTGGATTCTTTGATAAGTTAAAAGAATATATATTGTCAGGACAAAGACCAGGTAGTTCATCAGACTTTAGATATTGTTATGGTTAATTTAGCCTTGGGCCAAGTTCAAATATATAATAAGTGGAGTCAGAGGGTTTGAGGCCAATCCAAATCCCTCCTAAACCCCATGAAATGTTAAAAACCCAATTAGTAGGTCTGCAATCCTCTCAAATCACAGTTCAACGCCAGATAAAGAATAGTTTGAGTGAATTTTGGAAACAGGGATCAGTAAAGTAGGTATGGAAAACAGAAATGTGGCTTTTTTCCCCAAAACAGAATAATGATAATAATAATGAGACAATAAGTGTATTCTTTTCTTTATTTTTTCTTTGTTAGAGCATAGTGCTTGTTTTTTTGTCAGAAATGGGTCATCGAATTGAATCAAAGTCCATTTGGCATAAATGAGTGGAGTAATCAAATAGTGACAATCAGGCAAAAGGTTTGTTGTCTGTGTGTGAGTTCGGTTCACATGTCACCGCCCTTGCCAGATCTGATTATTATCATCATTTCAGTTTGAGAGAAGGCCTGTGCTCAAGGTTCAGCATAAACTATTAAAGTTTAGTCAAATAACTTACCCAGATCTCAGAATGAAACATTCCCAAATCCAACAAATACCAGTTTAAAGCAACAGATACAACTCAGTCCTGTGACAGAGGCTATGCTGATCCATGTATCATAATGTTTCACATTCATGATCAGTTCAAATATTGTACAGTAAAACGAAGATGTGGCTTATGTTTAGCTACGTAATGACGTGGAAATTTAACACCTCATCATTTGGATGATGTTGACACTCGACTTCACACCACATCCGTCACGAACACTTTGGATGTCTTGCTAAACGACTATGTACACCTTCAACACTGATGAATTTCAACACATCTCGCTAACACTCAAGGTGGCAAGCCATGTTTCTAAACTTATCCAACACAGCTTCACTCTCATTTGGGAATGGAGTAAGAAAATGTGGTTTAAGTTTGAATCAATATTAAAGGTTAAGTTTACATGTTGCAAAATAATAGGTTAAGGGTAGGCTATTGTACTTGGTTAGTGGCTACACATTTTACTACTCATGGGTGGAGGTTTCAAATCTGTTGGCTCAACGCTGCTCTACAACAATGGTAAGGCAAACGTTGCCATCTCAGTTTCTCATCACAGATTATGATACAAATACACCAGAGGCTTTAAAAATGGCCACATGAATGAGAAGTTTAATGATTTATAGCATTGGGATGGTTTGGGGGAAACCAAGCAACTCTAGATGTCACCTGGACTACATAGCCTGATGTGATTATACAACAAAAAAAGAAAAAAACAACAACATCCATCTCAAGTCCATCAAAGAAACACAAAAATTAAACAGTTTCCTAAATATTTGCCAACCAACATGACAAGTCTACCTGGACATGTGAGATACCGGATACACATACTCATACACATATACAACTACAACGCACGCAGAGTAAATTACAACTGTGCAAATATGATCAAGGGTCAAGTAAACACACACACAGGCACACACACACACAAATAAAAAAAATAAAGCCAGTTCTGAGAAGTCCTTGCATGAGGATCAACAGTAACTGCACTTTGCTTGAGCCTCAGTGAAATCGCCCAAGACAGCTCATCTCTTGCTCTGCCTCCTCTTCTGTGTATAATCAAACAGTACTCCCATTATGTTATCCTATGCATTACTATCAATCATTGTACATGATGGTTTCATATAACAAAACTGTAGTAAGAATCCTATCCACTGTATAATGGTGCTATTTTATAGTTTGTTACTTGCAAGAGATGGCTAAGACAGACTGATGGCAGGGCTTACATAGGAGGTCTTCCCTTTTGCACAGCCTTGTGGCCACCATTTTAATAGTGTTTTTATTTGTAAGCTGTTTCAATAAGGTAGTAGTGTACGTGAGTAAATGTATCAGTGTGAAATCTGTGAATGCATGGAGAATCAAACGTAAAAAAACAATAAAAAACAGGAAAAGATTATACAATGTTGTGGTCCCAAGAAGGCAAAATGCTATTTTTTCTACTGTTTTTAAATTATTTTCTCAACATAAATCCCTTATGCCAAATAACTTGACAGAAGTACTGTGAACTGTAATTCTTCCAATTGTATTGAGATTGTTGAAAGTCATGGTATGCTTTTGTCTGTCCGGAGGAGTGTGTGTTTACGTGTGTGTATTAATGCCTCTCTGGAAGCCAAAGTACTGAATATTAAAGAACTCAAAGTGGGACTGTGCAACTTTTGCAAAACACAGACCAGTATACTCATAGCCTACACATTCGATATTGTGTTCACCTAAAACGTTACAGTAGCTTTGTTTCAGTTCAAAGTTATAGCTTTTAATTTTATTTTTACTTCAAATTTGCAAAAACCTTATTTTCACCCCCCCCCCTTTTTTTTATACAATTAGGTTTCTTTTGGGAAATTAAAATACTATTTCTAAATAAAAATATTGTAAAAAGAAGCAACCACGTTTTATTCTGATTATTATAGATATGTTAATACTGCCAACTTGTGACAATATGGCCCAACTTAAGCATACTCCCCAGTTAATGGAAGCGTATCTCCCTCTTTTTGTCGTTTTTTTTTCTTTAAGTCAATTCAGTAAATGATAGTAATATCTGACTACTTACATGACATTAGGCGTTTCCATATTATTATAAGACCAAGTACAGTAAAATGGACTTTTTTAAATCTCACAAATGTTAATAAATGGACCTATTTGATTGTTTACTCTGAGAAAAATTAGAATCTCAATATCCCATGTTTGCTAGTTACCATAACTCAGCTCAGTGTAAAGACCAGAGGAAAGGTTAGTTTAGCTCTAGCCAAGTTTGGCATTGTCCATCAATCAGCAGCATGTCATATCATTGATCTTATCTCAAAACAATTTCAAAAACTATAATAAAACAGGGATGTGTTTTTTTTTTAAACTTCAGGAAAGCCATTGCCAGGGATATACCCAAATTTACTTAAAAAAAACAAAAAAAACACACATACTTACTTAAACTTACCATTAGACATTTTAACCAAATCTGACAGTCAGCCTATCAATTAAATTAGATTATAACCACCAAGTTCATAACCTGAAAAAATGTTATCTTAAGAAAAGAACATTTTCTCAAGATGTTAACTCATGACCTTATCATGACAGCATTGAAATAAATAATTCCAAGAATTTATTTCTCGACTTTCATACATTTTAGCAAAATCTACTGATGCTAAAATTACATTTTTGTTCTGTGACTATTTCATCCTGTTCATTCACATATGGGGCTGTGATATAGCCTATCATATTAAGCTGTAGTTACTAATAACTTTGCAAGAGTGCATTTAGTTGGTCTGAATTCAACTTCTGATTTGAAGTTGTATGTTACAAAAGTTACATGGTCTCGCTGTTGAATAAACCAGGATTTTCATTTATTTTGTACAAAACATTTGCTAGCAGCTCTCGAAATTATGATTGGAGACTGTATTTTGTCTTTTTTTTTTTTCAAATTCAACCTGATGCTTGGGAGCAGGACCACACCTCAAACACTCCCCTTCCTGTCACATGTCAATTAATACCCACCTGCCCTGCTAACCTGTTATTCCCCCCCCCTCCACTTCCCCTCTCAATATTTGTTTTTCTTTAATGTGGGGTCTGCAAGCCCAGGAGTTGCTGCTTATCTCCAGCAAGTCTTTACTACGCAGCAACTATGACCAACATCGTCCATATACCACGTTCAATAAACTGTTGTGTCCATCTCATTGATGGTGTGGTCTTTGCTCATGAACTTTTACAAAATCATTTGTGGTTTTATTTCATTCTATTTCTTTGTTTCTTTTTTTGTTTGGGGCTTTTCATGTTGTTTTCTTTTCATATTGAGGTTTTTAAATGGAATTCTGGCATATATTTTAGTCTATCCGCAACAATTTTGGGGATGCTTGGCAACTAATATAAACAAGAAGCTGGTTGGAGAAAAACTCTGGTCCTCTTCAGATTTACAGTACAAACCAAAGACTTTTTGATGAGGATGAATCCTCACTCAGCATTAGCTTGTCCTTGATTAAGGAAGTCACCATTAAATGATCAGATGAAGCCATCCCTGTCTCGACTTTACTCCATCTACACTTCCTGAAAAATGGCTTGTGTAGTGGGAAGAAATCGTGAAAACAAACCAGATAGATATCTGGTGTTTTATAAAAAGTGATGCAAAAAAGCCACAGAAACCAACTTCATATTCTTTGACTTTCAAACATTTTAAATTTGTCAGATGTGTAAAATAATAAAACCTATAACATGGGAGAGCATGAGTTAATCATGATCCCCTGAGGTGTTTAACAAGACAATGTCATTTCCTAAAGCTCACTGTTCAAGAAACTATTTGATTACAGCGCTGTTATTTATGGTGCTCGATTGCCTTCTGTAGAAAAATAATACTGACAAAACTGTTCACCATTCCTGCTGAATAAACCACTTGTCGACATCACAGAAATATCTGGAGAGTTATTTCATACAGCATGCACATGGGAAAGAACATGGAAATATGGATTTAAATGAGGGACCCTGTGGATTCAGGCACATAAATGGCAGATAATTACAAAGTGAGATTTTTGTCCCTCTTAAATCCTTTAAGACAGTTTGGCTGTAGATAAAGCCGTAAGTCAAGCTGAGGCTTTGTGCACTGTGTAGTATGAAGCAGAGCACACTTGTTGTACTGAATGACAAAGTGATACTTCCTAAGAGGCGGCGGGGTCTCCCAAAGCAAACACAGAGGGGTGTGGTTCTCCTTGAGGCCTGAGCTGCATGTTCAGCGCTTTGGCAGATGCTCTCGGTGACAGCGCCGACTCCCTGTCAGCACTTTTTCAG
>JAVQJG010024730.1:0-41460 GCA_036024015.1 Craterocephalus amniculus
ATAAAAACAACAACAGAAGTACATGCTGAATCCAGCTCACGGAGGGATCCGACTAGCATTTGCTAACAACACATTGGTAAAATGAAGGCGTTTTGTGGCCTTAAAGCCTTATTTAGAGGCCGAGCGTCTCTTGTCCCGATCGCTCCCATTATATGGACGTATGCCGCTGGCGTGTGGATATAAAATATTTTCTGATGGAGTTCGAGTTGTACCACAACTGTCTGGGTGAGTAAATGATCGAATAGCATGCTACAACATAGGTACAGGTTGAAAAATACCGAACTTCCCCTTTAAGCATTTTCAATTGTTTCCCAGTGTTTAGTTTTGCGCTTTTTTGAAGTAAACACAACATTCTTGTGGTTTGGAGTGAAGTGAGAGTCGGGTTCTACCACCCCATAAGTGACTGCAGTTCTCATGGACGGAAACCTCAATTGGAGGCTTGCTTGTTGAATTCACAATTCCACATCTGGAAAAAAGAATGGAATGTCCAACATTTTCCCTTCAAACCAGAGAAAAAAATGAAACATTTGTTCGCCAGCTGTATGAGAGGCTCTCTTTTAAGGCATTAAGGTGACATGAAGATGCACATGATGTAATTTGCATATTATGGTCTTTGTTGAGAGACTCAGCCAGTAACTGTCTGGAGACAATAGTGGCAGAGTTGAAGGATTTGTGTGACATGAACCCATGAACAGTAGATTTATTCCTTAAACACAGGACCAAGTATAGTCTTTGATTCTGACGGTGCAGTGCAAAGTCTTGCATTATTGAAGGTACCTGAAGTCTTCTTAAGCCGTTGCAGTGCATGCATGAGAAGAGCCAAATCTTGAGTGAGTTTCCTCTTCACTTTTTAATGTGGTGGATTTATGTGTGCATGCTGCACACACATAGTTCAGGGCTATCAAAGATTTTGAGAGTGATGATCCCTACTTGCTTGTGCAAATGTACCACAAATTTAAAGAGGCATGTTTAGCTGGTTGTGAATGCATAAGGCAGATTTGTGTCAAAGATGATTCAAAAGAATGCAACTTGTGCAGCACCATCTCAGTGCATCATTTGGCATAAGTACACTGCAGTAAGTAATGCAGATCAAAGGCAGCAATCTGTCTCCACTTTTTGTTGCAACATACTTTGAACCAGCTGTAACACAATGCTGCCTCAGCATGATGACGCAGCTTTTATCTCTCACCTGAATTTATGTTAATGCACTCACAAAGCTGAGCAGAAATGTACCACAAACCAATCTTTCCTGCCTTCAGCCTTTTTGCATGGTTTGAATCTACACTGTCAAGTGTCTGCTTCTTCCATGAGCAGACACCACTCTTCTTTTTTGCCCCCTCTTTCTTAGAGTCTCACATGGGCAGGGTACAGCTCTCAGTTAATATCTGAGCAATGGTGCAGTTTCATAAATGCACCTGGGCTGTAGAAGTACTAAAACTGCTCTAGGAGTCTTTCATGACAGTAAACAAATCAAGGGAAATGCAACTCAGCATAGCCTTCAGTGGCTAATCCTAGTGTAAAACCTCTAATATACCTCTAATATATCTAATATAACCTCTAATATAACCCATATGTTTTATAACAGCTTTGTCTGTCAACAATTTAACTAAATCAAATAATTTTATTTTTCTTACATGGAATTGCATAAATAGTTTGTGGTGATTTTTTTTTTTTTTTCAGTAATGAATCTTGTGTAAGCTCCAGATGATGATGAAATTTTATGCTATTCCCCGACTGTTTGACTATCCAATAGGAGAGTTGAGTCTTTGCAAGTAGTTCATGGCACAGGACTCTACATAAGCTGTTTTGACCTTTGCGTTTCAAAGAATTCTGCTCCAAAGTAATGTGTTACAGCACCAAAGTCAAACAGTTACACAAATGGACAACCTTATGAAGGCAGCGGCAGGCTCGCAAGTTTTGTGTTCGGTGAGATAACATCACTCATTTTCTCAACTGAGTCTGGTATGTTTATTTTAAAAATATGCATATATGTCCCTGTGGCTAAGGCCCTTTTTGCAACATGTACTAGTAAAACTACTTTAAAGTCATAGAATTGTTTTTGTTTCCATCTACTCTGATGTTTTTGAAAGTGCATACCCCTTTTACCAATGGTTTATAGAGGACCTACCAGATGGGTTTGTGTAGTAAACCATCTTTCAGCTTCTTCTCTCGAGGTGTGATTACCTCATGCAACCCACTTCAAGGAAACAGCACTAACCCTGTAAGCCTGTTCTGTCTTTGGTTAAGGTGCTTTAATTCCTGGAAGTGGATTGAGTGCACCAAATAAAAACAAAGTACAAACCATTGATGTTGGTATGGTCCGAAGCTTTTTTGCACAATGACTTCTCGTGCTGAAAACCACAAACAGGATTACTTACTCAACCCCACTTCAAAGTAACATAACTATCTCTTTAGAAAAGGAGAAAAAAAAAACGTAGGTCTTCTGTCTGCATTTTTCATGAGATAATGGTTCCTGCTCTGTCACATAACTATGCGCTGATACAGGAAAAATATTTCAGTTAAACACAACTGATCCTGAAATCTTAGCAGCCTCTTACTTTATCAAGTAAGAGCCTCATTACTTTACTTTACGTCAATATATGGGTGGAATTGTCTCATCACATAATTGTGTATCAAAGAATAGCTGTAAAAGTTTACAATAGGTAGCTTTACATTCATGTTTCCTCGAAAGTGCTGCTCTGAATGCTTTGTAATCAAACTACATTCCTTGACTAAAAACAAGGTTCCCTCTTGATTTAACTAAACAAATAGCCACAAGCCACCTTATTGGATAATTGATGCATAGGCGACGCAATTCATTTTAAACCCTCACTGATGCAATTGTCATTGGCAATCACTTTAATGTTTAGTGAAATTAAATCGAATGAAAACAACCGTACAACTTGGGAAAATAAGAACATTTCCACATGCACCAGCTAAGGGAACTTAAGGGACTAAGACCAAACAGCTGAGTAGCCACAAGAAAACCACTAATCAGTGAGGCTAACTGCAGAAAAATCCTTTAGTTTGCTAGAGAGTACAAAGATTGGACTGTGGAGAAGTGGAATAAAGTCACGTGGTCTCTTTGGTCCAGATTTACTCTGTTCCTGTGCGATGGGAGCATAAGGGTAAGAAGAAAGGCAGATGAAGTGATGCAGCCGACAAGCCTGCTGACTACTCTACAAGCCTGTGGGGGCAGTCTATGCTTGAGCTGTGCCTGAGTTAGCATAGGCTAATTTAGCTCAATTTTCTTCAACACTACTATCAAATTTTCAAATAATTAGGTAATTTGACACACGAAACAGATGCAACAAGAACTAGCCATTCTGAAACGACTGATCAATATCTAGCAGCCTCTTTCCATTTTGGTTTGGTTCCTTTCATCAGCCTCAAGTGATTCACACCTACGCTTTTGGTTTATAAACACAAACTGAGTGAATCAGCAATTGTGAGAGCACCTGCATGTGCTGCTATTTGGCCTTTACAGAAGATTTGCATCACAAAGTAAGCAAGCCTTTATGCTTTTGTTCCGCTGCAACATGTTTAAGTGGAAACAATACTGTCACTTCCCGTGTCTCAGCAGAAACCTAAGAACAATCCTGTGATTTGATCTTATCTTAGACTGGCACATCCTTTTTTTCCTTTGCTTTCTGTCCACTCTTCCTTTGTTTCTTCCTTTCAAATGTGATTTTGTTCAAGAGATTATAAATACTTCTCTTAAGTACATTTCAAGAAGGAATTGATGACTCTGTCAGGTAAGAGACAATCAGGGTGTTGAGGCCAGGTAATGGCTCCCCAAAGCAGAGCACACTGCGTTGTCACGCACATCAACAGGTAGGTGTTCTGTACTTCAAGTGAGCAAGACTGTGTGTCTCAAGATGAAATCGAAAGCCTGAGGCTGTGAGTCAGAGGGTTCATCCAGTGTCAGTCTGCAGAGGATATTACCAAGACCATCTTGGCCATAGGGGATTAAGGCTTTATCGTCCATGAAAGAGCGACTCAGTCGAAAAGAGGTTTTAGAGGAGATTTCAGGACTTTTCAACAACAATGGGTAAAGATGGTTTTAATGATTTCATTTTAATTTGTTAAACAATAATTACTTAAATTCTTTCATAAATAATACAATCCTGAATTGTGAAACATAAAAATTCTTTGTAATTTTTATCACTGTACCATTTTATAGTCCACGTGACAATGAGGTATGTGGACATTTGCCAACATGCTCTTTTTTTCTGGGCAATTTCCCTGCATTCAGCTTTGACTATTTTTCTATTCTTTTAAAGGCAAATCATAGAGTTGCGAGCAGTTGTTGAAGTTGGCCTTTAACCAAATTCACCTTTAATTTGTGTCCTGTTGTGTCCTTGTAGTGTTATGGCAGTCACACATAAACTGTAGCATACATCCTGCAAAAAGCCCTGTGCAAGTGCTGTGCAATGATGAAA
Source organism: Craterocephalus amniculus (assembly GCA_036024015.1). Taxonomy (NCBI): domain Eukaryota; kingdom Metazoa; phylum Chordata; class Actinopteri; order Atheriniformes; family Atherinidae; genus Craterocephalus; species Craterocephalus amniculus. Next base: position 4,443 of record JAVQJG010024730.1, read on the forward strand.
TTCATATCACTAAAGCAAATACAGAAAGCGCATATTATGTTTTTATATAACTGTTAAAAAGCATATGAAACACATTTTTTCCGGATTTTTCCTAAAGTAGAAATATGAAAGAGTAGCATTTCCATCATCTGGTTTGGAATAATAAAACTATGTGGTGTAAGTCATGTAAAGGTTAAAGCATATGGCGCTTTAAAAGGCATACAGTTTTGTACTTTTAAAACTTCACATTGAAAAACCCTTGATGTACCTTATTGACTGGACTAGGAACACAAAAAGCAATTTTTTTTAGGAAGTTACACAAAAGAAGTGTGAATCAGTGTTTCCATTGACTGGTTTGAAGTGACTCATCTACTTTGTTGCGAGAGGTTGGTTGTAAACCTTATGCAAGTAGAGGTTGTTGAACTGAAGATGTAGCCATCCTGATCATATAAACCAAGGAAACACAACTGTGGTGGACATCGTAGCTCTGGAAATATCGCTGACATTATATCTTATTGCCATTTGAGCTCATGATTGAGTGAAATTTGAATGTCAATATTGTTATTATGTTTACTGAATAATGATGGAAAAAAAATTAAGAAGAAAATTCAGATCAGTAGCCTGTGAGCTGGCTATTATTTATCAGGTAACATAAAACTCTAACACCTCTGGCTGTACCAAGCATGATGGCTGGCAGGGAAAGTTGCAGTCAGCAATTATACATGTACAGAGCATTTACGAATAAGGATCTCATACAAATGAAACATGAGATTCTGATTTTAAAATGATCCATTTTGGTCGTAATTCATTTTTTCCCTTTGTTTTAATTCCCTATTTAAAGAGGAAGAAATGAAACAGCACTGAATTATTGACACACTCTCACACACACACACTTACATACACACACAAACACACACATATGTGTCAGGTTCATCACTTCAGTATGTGGATTCTTTGTCAGTGACTTGTACCACTTCTTCATCTGTCCAAAATTTCTTGAAATTTTTTTTCTCTTTGTCATTGCCCAAAGCAAAATTTTCTCTTCCTTGTGGAATGTCTATCTCTGTCACTTAAAGAAATGTTTATGCGAAAAGAAACTGATGAGTAATGCTTGCAACCAACTACATGGAGTGCTGTGTGGAGACTAAAGCCAATGAGAAATCCTGCTGGGTGAAGGTTACAGAAGCAGTCTCAACCCAATGACTTAGCAAACTTGGATACTTGTGAGACGATACTTCACAATGTTTTAAAGGGCCAGAGTGCAAACTCTAAAAGAAGGCGAAAAATGCACTTTTGGCTTCAGGCCAAATGTTCATGCTCTCTCTCTTAGACAGATCTAGAAACTATGTTGTCCATGTTGTTCCGCAGGGTTACTGGGAGAGGCCCTGGAGAGTCCATTAGAATATCACACTACTAGTTTTCTCTAAAAGGGATCTGTCTATTAAAATGCTGGTGATTTACCTCTGTTTGATATTACATTTATCCATCAAACGCCAAAGCTAGCACTTAGCGTTGAAGTTTTTTCTTTAGCACTTATCATTCAGGCGATGCATCCCAAGGTGCTTTACATGTTAAAAACAAACAAATGTTTACATATACACAAGCACACATGCGCACACAAGCCAACGACAGGAAAACAAAGACTCCCACACAAAGTGCAGTAAAAATGTCAGGTGAAAATCATGCTAAGGTCGGAACTGTGGGAGTTCCAACCCACCAGAAGAAAACACTGGAGTCATGAATGGTTAGTAAGAATATGACAATGACAGAAATAAAATGAATAATAAAAGGTTACAGGAAAAGTAGAGGCAAAAAACTCAGAGCAGCCTAAACTCAGTATAAAGTTTTATAAAATTTTCCCTTTTTTATACAGGTAAAATCATACAATTAACAAAGTTTAAGAGGGAAAAGAGGAAAACCAACTATACAGTATAGACTATATATTTTGAAATATTTTGTATATAAAAAAAAAAGTAACAGAAATGCAATGAAAAAGTCACAAGATGAGTAAACAACTTCAGTTCAATTTATCAACTAAAAAAACATGCAATTCAACCAAAACCTAGAGCAGAAAGATACTGTAGGTTTTGAGTATGCTTTTAAAAATGTTAACAGCCTCAGCCACCCAGAGGTCCTCTGGCTATTCCAGAAATGTGGAGCTTACACACTAAAAGAAGATTCGCTGTGAGTCTTTGTGTGAATGTTTGGTATGTAACAGTCATCTATTGAAGGGACCTGAGAGCTCTGGAGTGGCTGTAATATTTTAGAATGTTGTGAAGATAAAACGGTCCAAGACCATCAAGAGTTTTAAAAACAAACAAAAAAGAACCTTTAGATCAACCCTGAAGTGAACTTGGGATTCAATGCAGAAGCTCTAGGATCAGTAGAAGAGGAGATTGAGTTTCATGGAAAAACCTATTTGTTATCACATTACTTTCTAAGTATAACATTAACAATATGCATAGAGTGGTTGTAAATATCTTTTTAATAAAACAAATGCAGTCTAGTGCTTCTATCACTGTAGTGTTATTTAAGAATCTGCATGATCTTTTGTGGTTTTGCATAGGTAAGTGTTATACATATGCAGCTGTGTGCCTTACATATCTGTCTTGCTCTTGTATTTCAGTGTATTCTTGTTATTTTTGTTACATGCAGTACATATGTATAGATATACTGCACTCTTTGATTATATACTTAGCCTCTGTAATTGAATGGCATTTGACTGTGTTCGAATCGAATATAGTGTTTATGTTTTATCTTGTATCCTTAAAATGACACCCTAACCTTGTGCACTTGAACCCTGCATTTAGCTCTTGCACTTTGTATAATATTTACTACGCCTGCTTTGCACATTACTTTTTATATTCATACCCAATAATTATAAACCTTTTTGAAGTTTGTCTGTGACCTGCCAAGGGACAACAGAAGACGGAAAAAGCTTAAAAAGACAACAAACTGTAAATGATAATGTAAACATGACTTCCCCAAATGAAACACAAACATGAAGGTCATGTGAGATGAGCCCCTATGCAAAGAGAATAGAATATGATAGGTTAGAGTCACAATTACACAAGAGAGGATGGAAACCTTCTATACATGTGACCTTTCAGCTGATAGGGGGCACTGCATTATAATCCGTCAGCACACCATGATCAGTGCAGCCACGTGAGCCCACTGCCGCATTCATAAATGTAACCTGAAACTGAAAGAGGAAACCGTATTTACTGCCTAGGTCTCTGGACAGAAGCTTTTTTCATTCCCTGTAACATCAGTATAGTGATAACTGCAGATTTCTCGATGCATTTGCATTTACATTGCACACACTTAAATGTGGTATGGAACAATATTTCTCAACCCTGGTCTCTCTGTATTTTGTAGACGTGCCTGTACTTTAGAGGCTTGCGAAGAACTTGATGAGGAGGTCCATGAATCTGAATCAGGTGTGTTGGAGTAGGAAAACATCTAAAACATGCCGGGCAGTGAAGACCAGGATTGAGAGACACTGGTTTAGTAAATACTTTCCATGATGAAGATTCACAATTAGGGTGACTGTAATGCTTGTGTGGCCTGCAAAATCAAGCTTTTCAGCTTGCAGTGTGCATTCCTTATTGGTTAAATATCATAAATGACTGATCTCCCCACACTTGCCATAGGGATAGACAACTTAGCCTACATACTGTAGCACTGGTGCCAACCTTGCTAACAGGGCTTTTTTTGCATGTTTGCTTGTAAATGTGCTGCTGCAGAATTTACTGACAAAAAGGGGGTGCCCAAACATGTAAGGATGTACATATCTACATAAAATAATACTCCAAAAACACAGAAACCCATGCCAGCATTAGCATCAGAATTTTGGAAAGGTACATAATGTCCTCAAGTTGTCTTTTCCCCTGAGAGGTAAAGATAGTTTTATCATGACAATGCGAGACTTGTTACTATGTGGCATGGCAGACATTATGCCTGATGGTCTGGCTGCAGTCTAAAACCGTGTTCTTTTAAAAAATGTATTAATTTTCCTTTCAGAGAATCAGAACATCAACCACAGACTGTCGAACAGCTGAAATTTCATCATCAGCACAATGGACACGGCTTCCCATTACAAAACACCAACCCTTAGAATTTTCTGCTTTACAGGATTTTTTAAAACTTTCTTAAAACCTTTCTGAGAATATGATTGCTGTTATTAAGACAGTAATTTGGTAAATTACAATTCATGCGATCTGTGTCTGGGTTGTAATCCACCCAGAAAATTATTTTCATTTCTTCTGAAAAAAAAAAAATTATATATATATTTCATCCCCAAACCTTTCATATTCTGTTTCCTAAAATGCAACAATCGCTGTGTCATCCTCACATCGGTACACCTGACCTGACTGCAGCTTATAATGAGTTGGCTCTTCCAGTTTTATTATAGATCGAATGACCCAGATTATGATGCGGTCAGGCGCGGTTCCGCCTCCCTCTCTGTACTGTAACACAGAGTCGCTCCGCACAGAAGTCAGGTCTGGGAACAGCAGTGGAAAGTTCCATTTGGCCTCAGGAGAAGTATACTCCTGTGTATTGTTTTGGTCAGGCCTGCAAAAGTCAGTATTGCAAAGCATTCCTCTGTGACAAGATGAGGGCTATATACTGTACTGTGGCCAGTAACTGGATAACTAGTCAACTCCAGTATCTCAGCCAGCTCTGTAAAAGTGGGAAGAGGTCTGCATAAATAGTTATTTCATGTTTTTTAAGTGTCAGTTTGACCAATTTAGAAAGTCGGAAGTGTGATAATTTTTGCCTGCTGTGTCAAGAATTATTATATTTTAATTTCTACAAGCATCTTATCCGCTATTTATCATTTTATTCATGCTACTAGGTGCATGTATGGTCTCTGTATAGCAGTCATGACAGCTATTAATAAACAGTTTTTTTATTCCCCTCTCTGAGCTGCTAACATATTAGTCCAAAGTGCTTTCCTTATTACGCTCTCCTTTTGGTGCTCACTGTACTCTTTTGTAGTCAGTGAACTGTAACCACTGCCCTCGGCCTCTATTACCTCCCCACACAGAGCTTGTTTGTTCCCGGAAATGTTCTCACTTAAACCCTGAACCCTTCGCATCACTTTCTGTCTTCACAGCTTAAACCAGAGAATGGAATCAGCTGTCTCCTCATTGATTCATATGATCCATAAGCTTGCAGCGGCTGTGATGTCAGCTGCATTCATACGTGTAACAGTAGGGAAACACCATAGAGTTCTTTTTTAAGAAAAAAAAGTCAGTGCAATGTAAGAATTTGTTTTAAAGCCGATTTATTTAAAAAAAAAAGGGTTAAACCCATGTATTATATCATCCTCCTCCTCATTAACCACTATTCTCTTCTGCAGACACTGAACTCTGATCCCCTTTGTACATAAGGATGAGGAATTTACATCAATGTGCATTTGTGCTTGGATTACAGGAGAACAGCATTTCTACAAAGTTTATCTTGGTTGCCACATCCAGGGCCAAGGCCTACTTACTGATATGATTAGCCTTGCTGGTGGAATAGGAACACTTTATCCTCAGACAGTCTGATCCAACCTCTGTTTTTTTTTCAGACACCCTTATTTATCTCACGTTTGGAACGACTAATGATGATAGTAAATGAACCCTGCCCCCCTTATTTTAAACATAAAAAAGGAGATAGAGCTGTTGAACTGATAGATGTAGACAGTTTGGTTAAACAGGGGCTGCCAAAACTGATGACTTTACTCCAGTTGGGAGATACAGAGAAGAGACGCGCTTTTGGCAAGTGGTAGCTATTGGAGCTGACAGGCCACTCGGAAACACTTTCTATTTTACAGTTTGAAAGAGCCACAGCTTGATTTTTCAGATGAGCAAGTTAGACTTTAATCCCATAAAAATCTCTGTCTTTTTAACTTGAAATCAAATGCTCATTTGATCAGCTTGTGCAAGTTAGTTCATCTCTATCAATATTCTGACGAGTCTGCGTTCCACACTGCAACACCATGTGACAGTATTGTGACAGACAGACCAGAGAACAGCTTCAGCACCAACTGGCACTCAGTTTTTCTGACATGCGCTCTCATGGATCAATAACCTCTTACATAACATTCTGGTTTGGACTGGAGGCAAGATTCCAGCTGACTGGAACATGTGAAAGGGCTTTGACTGTGTTGACCTACATTTTTCCTTCCTCCCCAGTCCTCCCTGAGATCTGTCCCTCCCTGCTGCCGTCCGGCTCCTCTTCCCTCCATTTGCCAAGACGTTTCACTACCCCCTTCACGCCGTTCGGGAGAGCACATAGTCATTCAAATTCAGGCTCGGGTGGGTCAGGCGTTTCCACAGCATGCACAGACATGCTGCCACACAGAATGAGAGACACATGTGGAGAGATAGCTGGTGGCTAGGCAGTACATTTTATTTGGACAAATGACATAAGCATGCAAGAGTAGTCATGGAAAATGATTAACTGAAAATTTCAGTCCTATTTTTTTCCAATAGATTTTTAACAATTACTCCAAAACCAGGACTTCAACTCCAGTTTTTTCAGATTAACTACCAAGTTATTTGCAGTTTTGGCTGCTCAAGCATGACTCATCATGATGATGAGAACAGGGAGTGTTCTTCATGTCTTGACATATAGGAGCAATAATAGTCGTCTCAATATATTTTATATGCCCTCTGATTTGTACGTGTCTAATTGTAAAATTCTAAATTGCACGGGGCATGTTTGAGTTGCAGCGTCTCCTGCACTCTGCTTCTGTCAATAGTCACTTCATTTCAAGATTGAACATTTGTTTTCTTGTTTTCTGTCAATCTAAATCTAAATTTATGAATTTTTTCTTACTATTAAAAAGAGCATATTCTCCATCCCATATTGAGTATCTACAGTAATTTTTATCACATCACGTGAATAAAAAGTATGAATCAATTTTCCGCAACTTCAATTGTAATTGAGAATATAATGAACAGTGGTCTCACCTTTCCTGCTACTGTAACCCAGACAGGGCAAGCTAAATACATTATTTTTTCATGTGCGCTGCGGAGGTATAGATGAAGAGCATTTCGTAGGAAAAGGGGTATTTTTTTACTTTATTTTTAAGTCCTCCCCTGCCCTTGCTTCTTTTCCCTACCTGACTTTCCTTTTGTCCCTCACTCCCACTTTCTCCCATGTTAGTCACTTCCACTTTGTCCATATCCTTCCCCACACCCCATCTCTCTTTCCTCCCCACCTCCCCCTCGGTCTGGGGCTTTTGTCAGAGCCATCTAGCCCAGACAGACACCAAGGACAAGGAAACATCCACTGGTGACGGTCGCTATCTCATAAGCTGATTCGGAAGACTGAAAAATTCCACAAAAATGAAACTTTTGCTTATGTTTAGAGTAGAGTGTACACTTTCTGAGCATCTTGAGAGAAGAGCAACGTTTAAGCTCCATGTATGTAGGTGTGATGTGCATGATTATGTAAGCCAGTACTGTAAAACACTGCTGAACAGGAGCAAACTGGCTGACCGAGGCCCTGTCCTAATTTCTGCACTGGTTGACATGTCTAGTGTTTCTTTTTTTTGCTGCATTCACTAGAGACTAAGAAGAAAATTTGAAAAATAGGGACAGACAAAGAAAGAGAGCCCTCTAAAGATGAAGGTACCACAGGGTCATGCTGTACTGACTGGTGTGCAGCACATAAAGGGAGAGATGAGTCCTGCCGTGTCCTGGTGGCCCACCTGCTGGTCTCTGGACCCCATCAACCCCTGCCCTGTCATACAACACATTGCCTTGCACAATTCTCCATGGGATCCACAGGAAGAGAGAAACACAGAGAGGAAACCGGATCAATTATCGAAGAGAGAATCAGAGAATAAGTGTTACTATTCTCTTAGAAATGTTTGATGTAGATCTTTAAACTAGCGTTTTATTAATTTATGTAACCTACCATGTCCATCATTTCTTTTGATTATACAGTAAAACTGCCTTTTGATTGATAAAAATTGAACTGTAACTTGGTCATTCAGGTCAGCAATGAACTGGAGCACACTGGTCAGTTTGTTTTGATTCTTTAAAAAGTCAACGTGCATAACACAAAAAAAGAATCAGCAGTGTTTTAGGTTTCACTTTGCTAAAAACAAGCAGTGTGCCTGACACAGTTTACAGGTGAAACTTGTGTGATCTTGCCAAGAAATCCTTTGGTTTCAGTCGTCAGGGCTGGTTAGACTCCATGCAGAGACTGTTACGCAGGCCAGCCTAACTGTCAGGTTACATCAGATACTTCACCACTGACTAACTCCAGTTTAGCCTGAAGTTGAGGTGGATTCCAACCGGCAACATCTAATTGCACAGAGAAAAGTACGTGCTTATACATGCAACATGTACAGACAATGATGCAGCAGATCGTGCTAACAAGCAGAGTGAGTACCTTCATCCCTTTCCGCCTCACCAAATCTCTCATGTGCGTCTCTGCTGCTCCCACTATTATTCCTATCAGGCCCAACAAAAAGTGAAACCAGCAAACACTTGCCGGTGGATGTGCTAAACCGAACTGCTCCTTGCCAACAGATAAAGGCCACACCCAGTGTGACCTATGAAATGTGACAGTTGAGGAATTTGCTGCAGGCGAGCCGCAAATACTTGCTGCCTGAGTTGGAGGTGCATGCACGTCACTGGTGGTGTGAGTGACATGTAAATAGTGGTTTAGTCAGGCTAGCTGAGAACAGTTTTTAGCTTGTAGTGAATTAATGTCTAGCTTCTTTTTGCATACCTGTATTTGTAAATGATGGGAAGAAGTTGTGATGACATTACATAACATTATATAATCCCAATTCAAACATTGAAGCATCACAGCAATACATATCTGTGCTGACTAGACTTAATGCATACTTAATACTATACTCATATTTTGCCTGAAATTCATTCTGTGTGTCCTTTTTCTAAGTCCTTTTACGCCCTGATTCAGAAACTCTACTCTGGAATATCCCTACAATTAAGAGAACATTAGTTTTTAAAACACACGTGCACACACAAAAATCAAATTACCCCACTTGAAAAAAAATAATCTTCTGATGTATCCAGTTTAGTTTGTGCATCACGTTTCTGAGGTTACCAGAATAACCTACTTGTTTTTTCTGATACGCTCTGAGTCTGATGTTCTGTGATATTTAAACAGAAGCCTTGCACAAGTTAAAGAAGATAATATATTCGTGAAAGCACACGTTCAGCAACTACATTGCATTTCTCACTTTTGAAGCAATTTAGCAATAGTTTTACAACCGAAGACCACACCTCAACAATGGGAATTCACATTTAGGTAAAAGATATGGATGCCCATCTCAGGATGCCTGTGACCCCCCCCACACCTGATGTAACCTGAAAAAAGAACATTATGCATAGTGCTGGGTGGCTAAATCAGGTATAAGAAGGCTCACCCAGTGATTCGAGGAGTGGCTGAGGTTAACTTCTTTTAATGCTATTCTTTGCAGTTTCAGAGTATTTTTGTACATTCCTCTTGTGCCCTTAATCTCTCTCTTTTTCTTTGCAGAATATCTGGACAACACACACTCTTATGGGCAACATGTGGCTTCCTGTCCTTGATCACGCCATCAATTATCTTGATTTGTGGACCAAAAGCAAACGCAGCCGGTTTTGGCCATCAGAGTTATGTTGAAAAGCTTTATGTCCTTGATGAATAGCTACACTTATACTCCAAGCTGGCCTTTTATGCTCATTTCACTGGATTTAATTCTAAAATGTAACACAGCCCAATTACAGGGCACTCAGACACACAAATAATAACTTGTATTTCTGAGTATAATATGTATGTCTGAGTACCTTTAGAAAGACATACATTTTTCCATTGTAAGATCAATAAAGCATGTATCTATCTAATAAGCTCAAAGGACACCACTCATAGCAGCTGTAAATGTGTTCACATCTTTTTTTAAATCTTTGTCAGTATATACAAAAGTTGAGTATGGATTGAAAGAAACATTCATATTCCAACAATTCTGAAAATGAAAAGAAGGAAAATTGAAACACCTAAAAATAAAAAAATAAAGTATATGTGCCATTTGTGGGAAAAAAAGATGACAATGTAATGGGAATCTATAAAGAAAATCACAATGCATTTAAAACACAAATCTTTCCTTCATTTACCAGCTTTTCTGTTTGAATGACATTACCATGCACACCGGTGCTGCTGGCCTATCTGTTTCTGTTTTGACTTTTGTTCTGGCTTGTTTGCTCCTCAACCTTCTGCAGAGTGAAAAGAATGTAAATGCTGCCCTGTTACAGCAGATTTTGTGTGTGTGTGTGTGTGTGTGTGTGTGTGTGTGCGTGTGTGTGTGTGTGTGTGTGTGTGGTTACAATCTGCTACTTGTAAAAGTTGTACCACTGCCAGTTAGCCATGAACTGCTCAGTACTGCCTGTTCACTTCTCTTCTGTGGGATCAAATGGCATAAAGTCATCTCTTTTCACTTTATAACACTGAAAAGAACTTATCAAATTCAAGTTTCCAGAAAGTTAATTCCCTGTTTGACGCTGTTCTGGCCACGATTACTATAGCCTGTGACCAATTTTTGTGACTCGGCAGATATTTATTTAAACTACTGGCTAAATTTAATCCCCATGTGCTGGGCTCTAATTTTAAACAAGTTGCTAAATATACAGACAGTTTCCAAGCCAAAAGCAGAGATAGCTGCGTCATTGTGTCTGTCAGAGCAGAGTTAACCCCTGGATAAGTTGCAGCGTGGAACATTCCATGCTGAAACCTTGCTGGTGCTGCCATCTGCTGGTCATCATAACTACTAAGGAGGAGGAGGAGGAGGAGGTCTCCATGGCAGTGTCTGATGACATAGTTGGATAATTGAGATAAAGACATCATTGTGAAATCAGGTCACAAAGAAGCAAAGAGACCTTTTTAAAGGATTGTGAATGTAAAGCTGCACTGAATGATGATGTGACTAAAATGATTTTAGTCTATTTGTGAGGCGCTTTGAGCCACATTTTGTTTGAAAGGCGCATTATAAATAAAGTTTGATTGATTGATTGACATATAAAGTCATGCCATTGACTTATGTGTTTGGTCATTCTGAACATCTAAACTAAAACAATAGAAACTAAATATTCTAGTGCCAACTATTGACACGAATAGTAACATCTGGTTAACATAAACAGACAGAATTTTAGGAAACACTAAAAGTACTACAGAATATTCCTATATTATGTAGGAATACACTTATATTATTACATTTAAGTAATTTTTATACCAATAATTAACCTTTTATTTTGTCTTCCTTATTTTTAATACATGTTTTCCAATTTTATTTATTTATTTTTGTTATATTATTCATCAATATTTTTTCCACATCCCCATCGAACTTTGTGTTGACTGATATTACATACCTGTTCGTAGTCATAGTTTTTTTTTGTTGTGGATTAGTGTCCTTTTATAACTTAAGTGTTGATGAGTCCTGTTTATTAACATGGTTCTCCTTCTTCTTCTTATATGACTTCATGGGATGATCTAAAGCAGTGGTTCCCATTTACTGTTCTTTAGGGGACCCTTTTCATCAATAATGTCAGGCCCCTCATCCCACCCCCATCCCACCACCACTATCTACAATGAAACAGGGAAACTCACACCACACACCCCTTTATATGGAATATGTTGAGCATTTAATGACACAGATGCTGCTATTAAAACAACTCTATGCTATTTCGGTCAGTTGAGTAGGCTAGTGTACTTCTGAGATAATCAAATGGCTGTATGTTTAGGATAAGAAGTCCTGAAGTGGAGATTTAACTTGTTTGGTTCCATTTGGTCAGATGCTCATATTTTAAGACATATGACACACTGTGGTCTCTCTTCATGACAGACATTAACAGTACTTGATCATTACCTGGTCTTGACCAGAGCAAGATAAGTTTCATCATATGTTTCTTGTTGTTGTTGAAGTGCTAGTTGTTCATTCATCATTTGGCTATTCACCAGCTTGTCTATGTTTTGCGAGCAGTACAAAAAGTGCATGTTTTTTTTAAAAGCCTAGCTGAACCCCCTCTGTCACAAGATGGAGCCATTGTTCAAAGCAAATTTTCATTGCTTTTCTTATCAAAAATTCTTCCGTAAAGCTGTCACTATCCGACCATATAACTCATAAGAATTTAAATCAGTGAATGAATGAATGAATGAATGAATTTGTTAATTGATCAATGAATGAATAAATAAATGAGCTAAAAAAAAACGAGTCCATGCATTTGTCATTTCAAGATTAGACTCCTACAATTTCTTATTTTGGGGCTTTTCCAGAAACTCTGTGAAAAGCCTCTGACTAATTCAAAATTATGTAGCAAAGGTTCTGATAAGAATTAGCAGCACAGATAATATTTTGCAGGTTTTAGCTTCCCTTCATTTGCTTCCTGTAAAATATGGATTATAGATTATATAGATTTTCTTTATGACCAAGCTCCATCTTATCTTTAAGATCTCATTGTATTACACTTTCCCAACAGAGAATTTTGTTCCAGGACTGCAGGTTTACTTGTGGAGTGGAAGACGGGCTGCAGTTATACAAGTAAATTAGCTCACATTTTCCAATCAGAAATGGATTTGACTTTTCTTCAGACTCATTGGCTCTCCCCTTTTTCACTGTTATGTGACAACAGCATTAGACATAAATCAAAAGGATTGTAATTCATCTTACTGCCTTATGATAAGAGACTATGCAAACAACTCTTGACCGAAAATCAAAAATTCTCAAGCCATGAATCATAGAGGTTCTAAAAATAATTGATGAAATACGGCACTCCTTTTCAGAAACATCATTCAAGTCTATCATTTCATAGCATGACTATCCATTTCCTAGCATACAAACAATAGAAGGCAATTGAGTTGCTCACTGCAGCATGTTCAATGCACTGATGTTGTGGGCTGGATGAAAAAATGAAAGATGTCAAAACATACTCTTGTTTCTGTATTTCCCTGTGAATAATCCTGTTTGTAAGTATTCACTGAGCTTCAAGGTCTGAATAGATTTTGTCAGATGTCTTTGCTGCTGTAAACAGGATATAATCCAAGCAAAGCCACAGTCTAGACATTATTTAAGTGGCTGCATATTTGTATGTCTTAAAACCGCTTTTCAGTCAAAGTTTTTGATAAATTTAGTTGTCTGACAAACAATACTGAAAAATATGTAGCTAAAAACAATTTTATTGGGAATTTGGTTGTAGATACACCTACACTTTATTGTTACAAAAACATGTAAAAATATATAAAATTAGAGTGCTTTTGTTAATTTGGCTTTGAAATAATTTTTATTTTGATTTAATTTGGACTGACATGCTTACACGATCATGGAAAATCTGAATTTGGTCTGACTAACACAATCCTTAATATTATTATTATCTTGTCATGAAAATCCGGATGGTAATTTTTTTTAGGTACATCCTGAGGCCAAGAAACAGCAAAGTGTCACACAGGAGTTACAGCAAGAAATGTACAGTTTATACCACAGTCGATCAAACATTTGATATTTACAGTTGGGACACCCTCAGCGAGTGAAATAAAATTAACAAAACACACACTTACACACAAAGATTTCAGTTATAAATCTGCTTTGTGTGTCCACAACACTATCATGGTGTTTTATTTAAGTTACACACAAGTGTAAACACAAAGGGCACTTGAATTCCTCCACCACAAACACAGCCTGTGTATGGTATGACTCCTTTTAATTCGTAGAGTGAAATGAGGCCAATGAGGAGATAGAAAAACACGTTTTTGTTCTTTTTTCTCATTACCATCCAACAGTACAATTAAAGTGTCCCTGAGCCAAACCAAAGCATCTGTTTTGTATTTCTGTCAGTCTGCTGCTTGCTACGTTCTGTCTGACTATGTTCAATTGCCTTGGATTTGAAGAAAGTCTGATGACATAATGTGTTGATTTATTTCTAAAGTGTACTCTGTCAGATCTCAGGCATCCCTGCTATTTTCTGTAACAAACAAGTGAACAGTCTGAACACATCAGCTATACTATATAAGTTATAAGTTAGATTTTTAGCAGTGTAATTCAGAAGGTAATCCAGAAAGGGGAAGAGTTAACACATGGACAGTATAAACCTTTGAAATTACAATGATGTCAACATCTGTGCCTTTTTTCTCTTCATAAAATCATGGTGGTTCTGGTTTAGGTGGGTTCAGCTTGGTGACTTGGCTCTATGGTCAATCCTGACTACTCACTGGGTTGTGCTTATAGCTATTATAGTTAATCCACCTGCGCCATGAAGAACCAGGGACAAAAGAAGGTACCACAATCCATGTGGACAAATAAACTCAAGTAAGGTGGAGAAGTTCCCTGGTCTGTTTTCCTCCTGCTGTAAAAATGACAGACCTGAGAGATTGTGTAGGCGTTATTGTGTTATCCTGACATGTCGAGCTATAACAAAAGTTGTTTCAGTTTATTTCGACATAGCAGCATCCCATCAAAAATACATGAACAGGTCTGCAGATTTCATATTTTTGACACAAAGACAGAGTGATTTTACCATATAACTAACACATACTCTGATGCCTTTCTCTGTCATTTATCTTGGAGAGATATAACATGTATGAGCGGGCGTATTTGACTAAATCATTGCTGGCAGCTAACCACCAAGCTAGACACTGGGCACTAAGCCCTTGACCGGCCACTGGTAGTGAGCCACAGGTTTTCTGCCAACCAGTATTTTTTTTTTCTTGCTCTTCTTATGTGTTTTCTCTTGTTTGCAGTTCCTGCATTTGAGTTGAGTTTCTGCGGTACATTGAACTGCAGCTCTTCATTGGAAGGGATAAATCAGTTTTGAATTGGCTGGCACATGCAGAGCAACAAAAGTTTTCAACTCGGACAAAAAAATAGTTGGTTCCAGTTGAGAAGCAACTTCTTTAAAGAATTCAGCAACTTGTGAAATGAATGATAAAGCCTGGGGTCATCTGAATGTCAGACCAAATAATTCATATATTTAAGAAAGTGAAGAAGTAATCATGCGTCTGTAAAAAAAAAAAAGACTTGGAGAAAATGTGGAGATGAATGTGGTTTTACATATCCAGCATTCAAAATGTACAGCATGATAGGTTATTGTCAAACCTTGAGCTGTTCTGTCTTCCACTCGTTGGGTCTTGCACACATGAAGATGGTATGTCAGGTTCTGAGGATTTTGAGACCCAGAACCCGAACGATGTCTGTCTAAAAGCACCGTGAGAGATGTGTGGTCCATGTGTCCTTGGTTGGCCAGCTGCACTGCTCTGATACTGTCATGCTCATACAGTTTCCTCAAAGTTGCTTTTTGGTTCAGTATGCACAACTGAACTACCCCAGTATCGTTGCAAAGTTAAGTGAAGATAAGGTAGTTGGTGTTATGCTGGTGTGGAAAAATAGATGGGATAAGATTGGTATGTTCATAGCTCTCTAATCAGTGAAATAGATAAAAATAAGTTTGCTTTTCTCTGAAGATGTTATAATCTCAATAAAACTAATCATATTACCAACAATCAGTGTGTTTTACATCTTGGTAGAAAGCAGAAACCTCTGTGAGGCGACCAGGTGACCAGCAAAGATTACAGATTTCTGTGGCTATCTAAAACATTCCTGACACAATGTGTCACTTTTAAACAGCATTTAATGTCCAACAAAAATAATGAACTGCTATGTTTTTCCTTTAATGTTCAGCTTAATTTGTTATAACTGCTAGTCTAAATGACTGTATAAGCTTAAGAACAACATACTTCACACTCATGAATGAATGTTACACAGCAATATCTAAACTACATTTGTTAAGGGAAGCCAAGGGTCCAGTTACAGGCCTTTCAAGTCCTGAAGCAAATGAAAAACAGTCTAACAGCAATAACAGCCAAAAACCTCAAAACAAGTAAATTAGCCAAGGCTAATTCAACTAATATGCCACAGAAGACCTGCTCTCCTTTTCGTGCTTCTGTTCCTTCTGTTGCCTTTATTTCTTGTTGTCACATGTTTGTCAGGGAAGAGCTGTTTGCTGTGCTGCCTAAGACTCATTTCATCATGCTGTGTAGATATCTCCTGCTTCCTTTGTGTTTAATAAATGTCAATGAAAGATACTTCAGGTCTTTACTGGCATCACCAAACCCAAATGATATTGCGAACATAGAGAGGAAATACATAAAATTTGATTCTTATTTTTATGATGAACCCGTTTATAAGTCTGCTCCCCCATACTGTCCCCTCTCTTTAAGGTTATGACTCATGAAATGCTATTCCACTTCTACAAATCTCTGAACACAAGCCTTAGTTTAGTGAAGATTTATTGTTGTCTCACCAGTGGACATGTCACGTTCTATGTTAATTAAGTAGCAGTCATTGTAATTAGATTAGACTGATCAATGAGGCACGCTAGTGGATCTGAATTGAATGAGCAAAGCGAGAAAGGGCAATTCTACCTTAATGGCTTAATTTTTCTGGAAGCCAATGAAAGCCAGCATCCATAGAAAAGAAACTGTCTTCTCTTGGCCATAAATTACATGGTTTAATGTCAGCAACGGTAATGTATTGATTATAAAAGACCTTTTTAAACAACATCCCCTTCCTGTCACTTAGTCTCCTTTTCATTATGTATAAGTTGGATTCATTTCCAGGAATAAAGAGACCATATTGCCGCCTCTTTGATAAGTTTCACTGTTCACTCTTAACGATTTTACTGTAACACCAAGTTACAGACAATTTTTTTGATAAAGACAGCTAATGTAAAAATGCACACATGTGAAAGACAGTGATTCCTTTTGTTACTTTTGATTACTGAAAAATGAGGCTTATTCAGTACTGATGTTTTACATTTCATTATGGTGAACAGTGTAGTGTGGTGGTTCACTGCTGCCTATACTGTCAGAAACAGATGTTTATTCTAAGCTGATCATATTGTGAGGTTGAGCCCTCATGGTTGTTTGTCTTTGTAATGGACCAGCTCAGTCTGGAAATGGAGTGAAGAAAGAGGGAGACACAAATTCTCTTCTTTTCAGTTACAATACCGATTACTATGTTGTATTATAGAGGAGAATGAAAAAGTACATTGATATAATGTTTGAGAAAAAAAATCATACCATTATGCAAGCAATCTTTTTTATGATATGTAAAATGTGCAAGTAGTCTGACTTAAATCAAAGTTTATAACATTCTTGAAAGTGAGACAATAATGTATAATGCAGTCGGGAGTTAAATAACTCCAGCATACATCACATGCAGTGAGGCTTACTGGACTAGTTTACGTTTGTGCTCCACCGTTCCTGTCCTGGACTTTCAGCCAGAAGAAGCAAAAGCAGAATAATCACAAGAGATAGTGTGCATCTCGTTTGCGTCTCATTCAAAACAAAGACACCCAAGTTATATAACTTTTACTGTATCTGTTTCTCATTTCCTTGCATTTTTTACTAGTCGAGAAAAAAATATATCCTTGGTAACCCCTTAACATCCACCTGCCAACAACCCTCGCGTATTTTGCATACCCAAATGTAAACGCTTACAGCAAAGGAACTTTAAGCTTTCTAACCTTGTAGACCATGTCCATAGTGGCAAAAGTTTTACTGTGGTTATTTTAATGCACCTGCTGTGTTGATTGGAAAAACACATACTGCAGCGTCACATAACAGGTTAACAGTAAAAGCCCCTTACAGTACTAACAGGCCAAGGGGGGCTTACTGCCACCCAATGTAGCGGAGTAGAACACAGTTCAGCAGTGCCTTTGTGCTATACTGTAATACTGAGACAACGAAGTACAAATAAACAGCCTGCGTGTCATAATAACTGTTGTTATACTTTCTGTCCAACTTACAGCATTTTACAATAACGACGAAAAGAATAAATCTATCCTGTTCAAATGGGAAATAAAATATCTGTTGAAATTGTGCAAATCATTTTCAGAGTTCTTCATGATCTGTGAGACAGGTACTATGGAGTACTCCTAAGTGTGTGTCTTGCATCTAGTTTCAGGTTTATATGATTGTGAACCCTTCCTGTAGATAAGCCGAATGTGTAATATTCGCTCTACTCGACAGCTTGTCATGTCTGCACGTGTGCGTGTGTGAATTCAACTATTGGTGTTGACAGTGTGTCTGCTAGCGCACTTTTTTGTGTGTCTGTGTGTACACTGTTATGTTCCAGCTGTCCGAGTGGATAAGGCTCACTGGGTGGATAAACACTGCAGTGAATGTCACAGACCCACACACACACACTCAGCATGGAATGGCTGTGGGGGACTGTGCTATAATAAAGTGAGCCATGACTAACATGGACCTTGACAGGACAACGCATCCTAACCCTAATGAGGTCTATAATACAGAGCGAGACATGCAATTTTTAAATGGAAATTTACTTCTGCAGTGGATGGATAATTTTCAAAAAAACCATTAAGAACATATAATAAAATTAATTGTATTTTTTATAGTTTTATTCTTTATCCATATAAATGCTTGATTCACAAGCATCCGTACTTAGAAAATACTGGAGTAATATATACACAATGCAGTCTGCCATTGTCTGCTGAAATTAGCAAGAGTTTCCATGAAAAAACATGTTTTGGGTGGCCAAATCCAATGTATTTCCACACACCTATCGTTAACAAAAATCTTTGAATTCTGTCTCTTTCCATTTTTACCCTTTTTTAAAAAACAAAATTATAGGTCTCACAAGATCTTAACTGGATAAAAAGACATTCCCAGTGTTAAGCGTGTTTGATGAAATAACAAAAGAATACAATTATTACAATAATTATCTAATTTGCTCTGTTTCAACTTGTCCATTACTATAATCTTTCATGTCATTTTTCCTGTTGAATGCCCATGGCCAAACAGTCTATGACACAAGATGTGATAAACAGACCCAGTTCATGTTACTATCTTATGCAAAAGTGACAAGAGTAAAAATCAAGGACATCCCTTAATTCAAATTGCAAAAACTGAGTTCATTTAGGAGACTTGAGACCTTGGTCTGAATAATGTTTTGCTTAGCTTGCTGTTATAATTTTTTTCAGATTCTTCACACTGAGATTGATCTAAGTGCAGTCTACTGCAGGTAAGACACTCAGTCTGATCCACTTAGGAAAAGATGAAGAATAACCCATCAAGCTTTCATTTCTTTTTTTTTTTTGCATTCCAACAAATTATTACTCTGTTTAATTATATATGTAATTTATTGTTTAATGCACAAAAATAATACAAGTGACAAACATTATATGGAAAAAAACTGTTTTTAAATAAAAGTGTTGAATTTTCCACCCTGGTGTGAAACCAGTAACACTCGGAAACAGCTTAGACAGATCTTGACCAGCTGGAGAAATGGAAAGCTAAGGGTTTAATAAAGTAACAGAAACATGCATCCAGTCACTAATTCCCTAAAATATCATAACTTTTCTCTAAAAGCCCACTATAGAGTAGTAAGCAACAACACATGTTCTTCTATTTCATGCAATAACACATAGAACAAACTCTCCTTCACTTGGACAATAACAGAGGATAATGATCAAAACACTTATAATTGACTCAAATTATTTTGAGGTTCTTTCAATTTAGCAAAGGCACAAGGCTTGCAAACTGATATACTTTTAGTAATTAAAAAATTAAAATATTAAAATATCCCAAATGACAGTGCAGTTCTGGAGGAAAACTAACACATAAAATAAAAAAAAAACTTCAAATGTGAAGTATATTGAATTCAGTAATAAATGCACATGAATAATATTTGTTTGTTGTCAGGCTTGAACATTTAAACATAAAATTGGCGTGCAATCTGGTGGCCTTCCATTTCCTTTAACCTAATGGTCTATGGTTCGCAACATGACTGTGAGAACAACACACACATTTCACACACATTCAAACGTCAGTAAAACTTTCAAGCACTTTCCAGCGTCGCAAAAGCACAAAAACATTTGAATCCTTCACATCCCAAATCCAAAACTACAGCATATCCTTAAGCATCAGTGCAGAGTATTAATGATGCCCTGTGGAGTTTTTCACTCTTAGTGCAATGTATGCGTTTGTTTTTTTGTTTTTTTTTAAACCATGTAACACTTTCAAGCTGATTTACGGTTGGCTGAAGGCATGATGTCAGAGATCTGTGTTAGTAAGCACTGACATAAGCTATGCCTAGTCCAAAAGAACATAAAGTTTTCCAGGTGTTTTGTTAGAAAGAGGTGCATTCATCAACTTGAAATAATCCAGCGTGCAGACTGCATGATACTTTACAAGGTACCCACAACTTCAATTAAGCTTTATTCATCGTGTGTAGGACCTCTGCCAGTTGTAAATGGCATGGATATTGTGGGAACACGCTGGGACTCGTTTACAGGTACTGACACTGCGGTGACGGAACGCTCGTCCTCCTGAAACCCCCCCCAGCCCTCTTCTTCTTGCAGCCAGCTGCTTTGCTCTCTCCTCGGCACTGAAAAAGTCTGTGGTGACCCTGAAGAATTCAAACAGGACTCTGTGGCTCCAGTTGGTACCGTGACTTTTCATGGCACTGTTTGGAGCAGCTGTAGAACTGACGGAACTTGAAGCACCGACAAAACCCTTCTCTGACTGGGTGGAGAAACCACAGTGACCTCCACGGTCAGTCAAAAGGAGGAAAAAGTGGGGGTTGGTCTCAAAGAGTTCCAAGGGAACTGTGGTCTGAGCATCTCCGCGGATGGGGTCATCCCTGGCGCACACGCTCAGAACAGGAATAGCCACTTCATCCACGTCTCTTAAAGGTTCATTTCGTTCCCAGTAAGCATCCCAGGCACCTGTAGTATTGCTGCTTCCTGCTGGCACTGCGGGTGTGCAGCCCACGTTTGCAGTCTGACAGAACAGAGCTTCCTCCACACCGCGCAACGTACAGGCAGAAAACAGGCCGTCCGTTTGCATGGTCTCACCCAGTGCTGTTCTGTACCTTCAAGATGCAGATGTAAAAAAATACAAACACAAGACATACACACACAGATATGAAAGCAGTAGTCAAAAGACACTTAAGTGGAAAATGTTACATGTGATTTCAAGAGTTGCACAGGTCCTGTACTTCCTAATGGTCTTTATTTGGGAAACGTCACCTGGGTCACGATGTCCCTCAGAATCAATTACTTGACAATAGGCAGGCCATCTGTTGCTACGGTAACATGATTGTTTCCCAAATTGTTTGTGCTTCTTCGATAAATAGCATCTGAGTAGTCACATCAGTTAAGACTAACAAGAAATGTTTTGCAGATTGTAGCTTTTGCTTTGTTTTTTTTTAATTGTGAAAAAAGTCTTATTCTACCAAACGTATTTTTTAAAGTAATGTTCCAAATAACAAAGTGTGCATTTAAAGTAATAATGAGTGCTACACTCCCACAAATCTAAAAAAAAAACCACTATGAAAAGTGGTCAGGTTTTCATCAGACACTGCATAAGCTTAACTAATAAATGACACTGAGTATGTGATTTAATCAAAACTAAATTATGTAAAACTTTATATTTGTATAATGTATTTGTATATGTAACTTCTATTTGGCCCGACACTGTATAATCCTTACTTTTTTCAAGTCAGTATCTCTATTCTAAACTGAACTGACAGTATGCACGATCCCTACGGGCACAATTATAATTCAGTTTTAATGGTAAGCAGCTCTAACCGTAGCTGCTGTCACTCTGCTAATTCTGTAACCACAACATCTCTTTTAAAAACATTAAGTTACATTTTCGGTTGCTGTGTGACTCAAGCGGTCGGTCTTGCACCCCGAGTATGGAGGTTAAAGCCCAACCTGAGTGGGACTGTCATGCCTCCCTCTATCTCTCCTGAAATGCAGCTCCTGTCTGTCAGAAATAATGAAGCCTCACATATAAGACATGAAAGATTATTATTAGTTATCTCTGCATAGACAGAGCTAGAGGTTGGCTCTGGGGCCCGTGTAAGCCTCTACAGCATAAATAAAGCATAGTGAATGGATTTGTGGCTGCAACTTAGGATGTTGTAATTAAGTTTTCACACACTTATTTTTTCTTAGATGACCTATTGTTCCCATCAGCAAGTACTCAAATGAATTAGTGACACCTGGAATGGCAGAAATACCAGATAGCAGGTGTAAACTCATTTTTATAAATAGTTTCTAATCACACTGTAAATATCATTCATGCAAGCATGTTTCCCTCTTTCTCCTTACCTGCTGAGACACATCTTCTGGTAGAGAGCCAGCGCCCACCCCAGGGGCCAACATAGCCCATTCTCAAACCAACTCTGACAGCGAAACACAGGGGACAGGCAGACAGCCGCTGTGACATAGCTCGATGATCCACACTCCCCGAGGTAAGACAGGAGGAGGCCTGATCCGGAGCTCTCACTCACTGCATACAGTCTCCCTGCCGGCTGTCGGTAGCGAATGTAACGCACAGCTTCACGCAGATCTGTGGGGTCGCCGAACTGCTGCAGTTTGAGGGTGGTAAGTGGCGTCCCGTTGTGACTACGGCGGTTGAAAACTGCGGGAAGGTAGCCGTTGGACAGCGCCATTTCACACAGCTGGAGGAAAGAGAGGCAGGAATGAATAAATAAAACGATAGCATAGTGCCTCAAAAACAGGAGGCTGTGCAATGGCTTATGGCAGATAAGGAATGTAGTTTATACACGCTACAGTGATATAAAGCAATCCTCTTTGGTTGCCCTTTTTGACTGGCCCACATGGTTGACCTTGTGTGGCCTCATGTCACGGTTTTATTAAACAATGCCTCCTTTCAGAGCACGTTCCACTTTCTTCCAGTAAATCTCAATACAGCTGTAACACCTGAGCATGCATGGCACAGAAAAAAAAGACAGCTGACGAAGATGAGAACATACATGGAGAAAAGATTTAGTGGAGAAAGGAATACTGAAATAGCAAAAGTTCATCCCCTCAAATGATAATGACCTTGAGTTGCAGAGCTTGTGGCAGCTCTTAGATGCTGCGCTGCCCTTGATGATGTCTCATATCGTGCATGATCTCAGCTGAGACGATGCTTGTAGAAAGTGTCTCTGTAGTCGCCCCTGAAAAAGGCTGAGAGTGAAACTAGCACTGGAGCACTGGAAGGGTATAAATATGTAAAACCTGCGAGGTCACTAGAAGGACGTCTGCCCTCTTAGTCACCTGTGCTGAAGACAGATGAGAAATATGAGTGGTGGGAGCGTTGCTAAAGAAGTCATGTCATTTCCAGTGGTAAAATGTCTTGAACATAATTTTTAAACAGTCTATTGTACTACAGGACACCTGGAACATCTTTATTACACTACTGTTTATGTATACAGGGACAAGGATTGTGGTCCAGTTTAATAGTAGGGTTGGGTTATACAGTAAAAGCAGCCTTGCATGTAACCGCTGTCTGTGGAAAAATACTTTAAGTTACATATTCGTACATGTCAGTATCTATTTTACTGGTATTGGTTTGCTGATTAATCCACATTAAATTTTAAAATCACAATTTAATGTCATTGTAATATTTAGAATTTCTCCAATGCCTAATCTTGGCTTCATCCACAACCTTAGCTTTTTGTGCAGCAGTTAATGTCTTGAAATTGGGATCAGAACATAAAATTGGATTTAATGTATTAAGTAAATCCTTCTGTGTGAAAGAAAAAACTATCTTTGTATTTTCTCATTTCCTAAAACAAGAATAAATGTTTTTTAACAAATGGCTGAGATAACAGTTATCTACAATATTATATAGTAAATAGTTAAATTCTAAAACTTGAGATGGGATGAGATAAAACACGCACACACACAATTTTTGAATTAGCTGGTCACAGAGGTGGGCTTGGAAGAGGCTCTGGAGAACCTGGGTTTGAGTCCCAGGATTGCTGACAAAGGAGACCCACAATGAGCCCTTGAGCAAGGCCTCTAAGCCATAAATTTTTGTGTTTTTATATTCTTGTAAAGGCTGTTTTAATTCTCTTTTATGCAAACATGGTTTTTAATATGTAAAGCACTGAGTTTCCCTGGTCTGAACGGTGCTCTATAAATAAATAGAATTTAAATTTGAACTGATCCCCAAATGCCAAAGCAGCTCATTACTGTGTAGTACACCTAGTTAAGTGTCAAGTGCAGAACTGAGTTTCCCGATAAAGTAATATTTCTTTATTACTAAACTAAACATATGTTTGTTTTTTTGTAAAAAGTACTGTAGCTTACGTGAAACTGTAGCTGGTCTAGTCTATGATCTCACTATTAATATTTGAATAAATGACTTACGGTCAGCGATAGTCTGGAAACATGAAATCTACATCTTCTTTTAAGTGCATGTCTCATTTTGAAAGTGTGAGATAAATGATGGCTCTTTTTTATACGCACAATATATAAACTATCAAAACAAGTTATGTTTTGCTTTAAATCTCTAGGAATCTCACTGAAATCCAGAAGTGCCAGAATCCCTGCATTAAATATTTACTAACTGAGAAATAGCACAGTACTGTTGCTAACCCATTTGTTTTTATACTGTATAGGAAAAGCAGACTTTTTGCTCCAGCTACAATACAGGGCAGAGGCAGGATAGTTCAATACTGAACAAATACACTGTAATGTCATTTATTCATTCATTAATTCATTAGCTTTTTCCTCACAGCACCTGATGAGGCTTTGAATCATTGTGGTTCAAGAGGAGCATACCAGTAGGGGGCTAATATGAATATGAATCATTTCGGTTCAGCATAATTCCCAGAGATGAAGTGCTGCACGATTATATACTTTTGAATGAGAGCTGTGAGCGATGAAAAGAGGCAGCTGAGATTAAATGAGGTGATATGAACTGGTCTGTTCCTCCCAATGCCTCCCAGCTCAGCCTAGGAACCAGCCTAGGAGAAACCTAAATTAGATGGGTTTGGGGCCAATTGTAGATGAGTAACAGATCAGTGTTAAAATCTTGGGCACACCCTGGATATTCTGGTAGTAAAAGCACCATTGTTATTGGTAAGATCTCACTGTATTTGTGTTTGAAGCCAAATACATTGTAGAGTTCATGTTCTATCATCAAAAGCTATTTTTTTCTCAGGTAATACTCAATGAGTAATGATCAAGGATGAATTTATTTAAATCTGCACATACCAGCAGCCTAAAGGAAATAGCTTCCACTGAGATTGTACTTGTTTACTTGTGTTTAGATGGAAAACAAAAAGAAATCAATCAAGATACTTCTTTTTTTAAAATCAAATTTTCCCATATCTTTAATACATTACATTAAAAATATGGATTTTCATTGGATTTTATTTCAGAAATATAAAAACAAACAACAGACACTCCAGGACTTTTCTGCCAGTGCTGATTAAATGTCAGCCCAGTGACAAATTCCTTTAGCATAGACAACGCCCACTGCCCTGACATTTCTACAAAGGTACTGTT
This sequence comes from Craterocephalus amniculus, assembly GCA_036024015.1. NCBI lineage: Eukaryota > Metazoa > Chordata > Actinopteri > Atheriniformes > Atherinidae > Craterocephalus > Craterocephalus amniculus. Next base: position 29,756 of record JAVQJG010024730.1, read on the forward strand.
GGCATGGGGGCTCAGTAAAATTCCCCTTTATTCAGGCTGAGAATTGCACATTCCTTCTGCTAGACCACCTCTAGTGTTTAAATCAAGCCGCAAATTATCTTCAGTTAGGTTGTGATTTAGTTAAAAGCTTTAAAGTGGCATGTAAGTGCCTCGCTGCAGAACGCTGTCCTTCTCTCAGGCAAAAAGTTTATCTAAACTGTCTTCAACATGCATGTGATTTAGTACAGGTCATTAATGATCATTGAAGAAATAAATGACTGTTTATAGTGAAGGTAGCTGGACTCTTGCAAGATCACGAGAAATTCTTGGATTGCTCCTAGCTGCGTGTTTGTGAAAGGGGATAAAAAATAGTTTGGACATCCAACAAAAAGTCCCAATGATTTTACTGCATGCTGCTATAGAATCTATTTCATGTTTTTTTTTTAAATGAACATAGAAAAATGCTGATGCTTTTCTCAGTGGAAAGAAAGTGTTATTGCTCTGTTCACTATAATTCTTTTTAAAGGACCTGCCCTTTTCCAAATACTTTGTGACAACCAGATGTGACACAGAGTGACACAGGAACCTGATATCAAAATATTTTTTAAGCTAAAGTGCATCATTGTTCTAGAATGCTATAATGGGCTTGTTAAATTTGTCTTAAAACACAATATTTGGGTACATTGTCATTTTCCTGGAGTAAATACAGTCAACACTCATCATTGAACTGGCTGCTAAAATGTCAGTTAGGCAAGAAAATCAAATCAACAGAGTTATAGACACATAATTTACTACCAAACACCATCGAGTAGCTGCATGAATTATTTAGGAAAAGGTCTTGATCTTTTTAGGAAAATCATTTTAGTTAACACAAGGGTGACATTTTCTCATTTCTCTATCAGACACATTCACCAGTTCTTAAATCATATACTAAATTATCTGCTCAGTTCACCCACTATGATTCTTCCCGTCAGCACTGGAAATACTGTCTGTAATACACATTATGCTCAGTGTTAATTTGCCAACCTCTGCTAACACCGAAGTGTGAACTTTGCAGAGAGATCAGGGGCTGGAAATAACAGCCAGATGAACAGAATCCTTTGTAGCCTTGGAGACATTTGCTGTTTCCATTGCTGGGAATGAGTTACATTTTATGGTTATATTGATGATAAAGACAGTCCAGAATCTGGAAAAGCTTACATTTTCCTTGTATAATTATGCCACAGATATATTAATGACTGTAAACTGTAACATTCTTTAACTGCACCCCACTAAAATTTAAAAAGGACTAAAATACCTCTGTCTGCAGTTAGACAAAGGAGGAGGAGAATTATTAAAATGCTGAGGGACAAATGATATAAAATTACCATCTTATATTACTTTATATCTTTAAGGAATGAAAAAACACTGAAAAAATGCATAAATATAGAGCAATGCACTGTGAACTCATCGTAACTAGGTCACGGCATTATGCACACAAATAAATCTGCTCTGTCAGGAATATGTGATGGCTGTTTATAACATGAGGTGAGACAGCTGCAACAGCTGGATGTCTGCTTGCAGGAAAATGTAAGGCTTTTGAAAGAACGAGGGTCTCATTGAAGATGAGTATAATTTTAAGAACAATAATAATTCATTTTGATTATGGTGGGTTGACTGGCCTGCCTAGAGTATCTTGTTGCCTTCCCAGTGTTTGCTGGGATATGCTTCTACAGGATGAAATGGGTATTGATAATGGAAGGATGAATTATGATCATTACAACAGTTAGTGTCATTATTTTCATTATTACCAGTAGCAGATAATTCACTACAGTGTATTCTATAATGACCATTCCACAGGATGTATCTCACAACTGAGTAAGTGACCCTTTGTATACAGTATCTGTATTTGTTGTGCAAGTTTTTCAGTTTTCTCAAAAGATTATCATCTAACTTTACATTACTTACATTACTGGGGAACAAAGTTTGTACAATGTGTTTGAAGCCATGTGGAAATGGGTTTAGGTAGTTAATTTGAGCTCAACCAGTTGATTCAAACCATAGTTTGTAAAATAAATATGGACAAACCTTAAACCACGTGACCCGTAGGTTTTTGAAGAAAATAGGCACATTGGGGAGCTTCTACCTTTGCAACAATGGAGACACACAAATAAATGCATCTGTATTCACTAATACTGTCAATTTAGATGTAGTATACAGAATTGAACTGTGATTTTTTTTCTCGTAATCTGTTGTCACAAAAGAGGAAAATCAAAATACTGTTATGTTGTAAAAGATAGGAAATCCCTTACATATGCATATGGCACCTTTTGTTTTGATACTCTGATCCACCTGCTGTGATCTGCCATAAAAGATGTAGCAAATGTATTTTGGAAGCACTTATATATAAATAATGCAGGGATTACATTGAAGTTGGTTTGTGTTGTATGTAGGGCTGGTAATAAAAGTTCAATCTCAGACTGTTTCAAACCAATTCCAGTTTCTGACTTTTAATTGATTTTTTTCCCCCTGTCTTATCAAACTTTTTAAAACTCATCAAATCTTTCATTTATAAGAAACAACATTAAACTATCTCTTAAACTATCATTAAACTTTCTATTTGTATAGGCTATGTATTCATTTATTTATATGATTGAATGACAGCAAAGAAAGCAAATAACATCATAACTGTCCCACAGGCTAAAACAACAGAAATCTATCTTTTTCCATCTGGATCCTAAGCATACAGGATACACTGAGAAAATCATTTCCCTGACATTGGTCGTCTCGTAATGGCAGTATGAGGGCTGAAGCCTTCTCCTGCATCACGTAGAGAGCAGCATTTCTCACTGCGGTTATATCTGGCCACAAATAACGGCTAACTTCACTGAACATGTGTTAGAGCTTCCAGACAGCCACCATGTTATCTTAGAACCTCGGCGCTTTATAGTGAATCGACTCACAATTAGATCAGTTTAGCTAGGATAAAGTGGGAGGACTTTACCGTGCTGAACTAAACATAAACATGGTGGAAACTTGAGAATGAAAGTTGATGGTTAAGTTGTCCGGCTCCATTACATCCTGCAGGTTCCCAAAATAAACAATACTGTATATCAGAAGGCAGAATTTAATTGACAGTCATTGTTCCCACTTGGCAGCGAGCCGACTGTGGCACTGAAATAAATCTTTGTTAGAAACAGACTTCGAATTAATTCCGCTGTTCTTGCTGTTACTTTTTCTGAGTCTAAGGTCGCAAAATGAAACCTGCTCCTTTTTAAACCTTGTTTCCTAACGAGCTCCATCTTGCTAGGTTCTGTTTACTTTAGCTTTGAGTCTGTGTGAGCAAGAGTGGACATTCACAGCAGCTCTGCAGGAAAAGTAGCTCAGTGAAGCAAAAAAACGTCACAGTGATTACATGAGTAATGATGTGCTCATCTATTTTGTGCCAGGCAGAGTAAGGATCATCATAGCCCCAGAACTTATTCATGGAGAAGCTATTTTTCCCAGTTAACCTGACAGCTGTAAAAATGTCAATCACTGTTATTTGTTTGGCTGCTTGTTACTTTGCCACACAAAAGGTAGACTTGTTCAAACTTCCCACTCAGGTGTCGCATGAGGATTACATCTCATAATAATTTGAGCAGAAAAGCTTACATTGGTAAATGTGCTGCACCATAACCAATCAGGTACACCCATTACTATATGTTACATGACTGCAATTGATATAGTAGAAAACATTAGAAAATTGTGAGAAAAAGATATTAATATTGAAAGAAGAATTGTCTAAACAAAAAAAAGATATGTTGTACACGACAGCATCTATGTGGGTCATTATGTGAATGGCGCAGAAAGAGTGAGCATAAAACTCTGAATAATTTAAGAAGAAATGACTCATTTGTTATTATACCGCAAGCCTGCAGACTTCACAAACCATCACATTTCCCCTGTGTCTGTGACACAGAGGAGCGCTCCTCTGTGTCACAGACAGAAACTTCTTTGTGTGCTCATGCAAACTTGATCTGTTTTTATCTCTTCTGCCGTGTCCTATCTCACAGTGCAACCGGTTTCTGAATGGGAAGTCTCCCCTGTAACTGAGGCAATCTAAATTGGAGTACATTTCTTCTGGTGACTGCTTCCAGCCCTAAAGTGTAACTGACTGACAGCATCATTAAAACTGCAAAAACTGCAGGTCTGATTAAGGCATTTCTATGACTTTCTCCACAATTTGCCTCTTTTTGTTATGCTTTTATTGTTACTTATTTCTTATTTTGTCATGATCTAGCCCACTGTTTTTCATTTACAAGAAACACATTACTTTATTGTTTCTAGTTTAATATTAAACTTGTTTCCTGAGACTATTCTGATAAAGCTGTTTGTGCCATGAAGCTAACATTGAGCCAAGGACAGATTTTTCAAACAAGGGTTGAGTACAAAATTTAGCTTGATGCTTAGGTGCCCTGAATGGTAAAAAGATCCAGCAGGCATTTGTGTGGTACGGCAGTGCACTCGCAGACAGTCAAGCAATGCTTTGTAATCCTTCACTCAATTACCTCTGTCAGTCTATTGAAAGAGCAGTTAAAAGACTGGTGCTGCTGCAGGATCTGCTCTTTTTTTATTGCTTCTCCTTTTCCTTTCCTTCAAATGAGCTTGCCTTGGCTTAAGCTCAAGAGGCTGCCCTTGCACACATGGCAATGTTGATTTGCAGTACCATCTCCAAGCATCTCATTTAAATAACTGATGAACAAAATAATTAAAGCACATCTGCCTTGACCAGTTGGTATACTTTTGCACATGCAAGCAGAATGTGTGCACGTGTCTTCATGACATATTTGTGAATTTGAAAATTACTTGGTTTGTTTGGAAGTGTTCAGTGTTACTTTATAGACTAAACTATACAGTGCAACTTGTGCCTTGTCAGTCTGACAATAAAAAGAGCATCTGCAAAGTTTATGATGATTCCCATCATGCCTCACTGAGTCACTTTAACACTTGTGGCTGAAATGAGATAAATGGCTCGATTGAGTTCTAGTTGTCACAGTATTTCCGAACTGTCCCTTTAAAGTTGTTGCAGCCTTATCACGTTTGTGAAGAAAAATCTAAGCTGCACCGCTTTGTTAGTCTGGTGTTAGTGTCTCATCCATTTACAATGGCTGCATGTCTTATTTGTTTGTGTTTTATTCCAGCATGAATAGAAGTTGCGTTTTATAAACGTCTAATTGTGATTTCTGGGTCAATTTCCTGCACTTGCGTGTGTATTTAGAGCAAAGAGCGCACAGATTACCTTTAACACATTTCTTGTGATCTTCCCGAATGAGTTCGGGATGATGAGAAGAACCGGGCTGGCAGAGTGACTTGAAGTCCTGCGCCGTTTCTGGTAGGATGGCACTGCCCAGTCCAAAGACACCAGCCCGTCATCGCTCAGCTGCAGGTTGTCCCGCACAAACTGGACCGGTCTTTCGTACGGCCAACACGCCTCGAACACGGTCCGAAGCAAGACGCTGGCCCGCCACGTCCAGCCGACACACGGCGAGTAATTAGTGAAAGTCTTGCAGTGTTTCTGAAGGTAGTTGGCCAGTGCGGACGGTTTGCATATGAGCGCCGCGTTGTGTGCGTTCTCCTCGGCCGCAGTTCCAACACAGAGCGGCTGGGCGACGTCGCTGCCATCTCGGTCTGAGACGCACCGCCCGCCGGTCCTGTCCTTCCCTCCCCGCTGTGAAATCCCCAATCTTTGGAGCACATCACCCAGCTGGTGCCCGGTACCAAAATATTTGGAACCTGGCCATATAAAGACCACCAGGATCAGAATACACAAAACCACAAGCCATCCCAGCATTGGCACGGTTGTGAGGAACAAGGCGAGGACGACGCAAACACTTCCACAGTTATTTCTGGAACTGAAGTTGATTTTCAGACATATTTACATTGTGAAAAGCAGCAAATGAAAATCAAGTTCACTCTTACGCTGTTCTAGTCTTGTCTAAACTGGTGTTCAGCTCCAACTGTGGATGTTTTGCTCCCCTCCACTGCAAGCGCGCACCAGTCCCTGCATGCAGGCATCTCTGTTGGGAAACGCTCTCATTTCAGCTCAGTCCAGACATCCGAACACACTATTGCACCTCTTCCAGCGGCTTTCTTTGAATTACAAGACGAGACCGCTCACGTTTCTTGGTTTCAGCGCGACAGTTGCTCCTACCCAACAGCTAGGAGCGCGAGAAATGATCGACGTGCAGCCAGTGTTGGGAACGCCCCCCACCGCATCCGCCCCCCTGACTGAACAGGTAGTCCGTGCTTGATGATGCTGTGCAGCCCTCCATTCAATTACTTCCAGGAATCCAAGGCACCGGAGCGACAAGGTGGGCCCTGAGCATTTTCTTCAAACCCTTCCACTTCTCTCAGAAAAGAGATGAAAGATTAAAAGGGAAAAAAACTCTATTTTAATAACAAGCAAACCTGACAGATGAGCCAATTTGCCACTAGAGGTGAACTGCATGTGGTCTGTATCAGATCTGCATTCTTTCTGATAGAATTTGGCAACATCTGAACATTGTGACCTTGTACTTGCAATCCATTGAGAGGACACACATTTACCAAATAATGTTTTTTTTTGTCTAGACTCCATAAAGCCATGTACTGTTGAGTAGCCTAAGTCTCTGTTTATGAAAAAGGTTTAGTTTGTGCCCCAGTGCCTTAGTTTTATTAGTTTTTGAGGGATTCCTGCAGTTTCAGTGCACTTTTACAAACGTCCAGTTTAAACATCCTTTTTACCGATTTTGAATAGGAAAGGAAGAAATGGACTGCTCAAATCATATACACACTTCCAATGAAAGAAGAAACACTGAACAATTCATGTCATTACCTTTAAAGGAGCTATACCTGAAATTATTTTAATCTTTCTAAGAAAAATGGTTTCTACACAGTTTATTATGTTGTAAAAGGGGTCAGTCCATGTAAATGAATGACTCATTGATTGCGCATATAAGAGTCCAGGCCATTTTAGTTAGCTAAAGCGGCTAATTTTTAGCTTAGGCGTGACGCTCTCTCTGCCAATGGGGTTAACATCTGTAACTTCCGGATTCCGATCAGCCAGTAAGAGCGTTCCCCTAGGGAATCCGGAAGTTAACCCCATTGGCAGAGAAAGAGAGCATCGCGCCAAATCTAAAACTTAGCAGCTATCGCCAATTAAAATATCCTGGACTCGTAGGCTACATATGTGCAATCATTAACTTTTATGGACTTAAAAGGGGTAAGTCCAACTTCTGCCTTTTTACCACATAATATACCGTCTAGAAACTATCTTTCTTAGAAAGAGTAAAATAATATCAGATATAGCTCCTTTAAGAAGTCATTCTCTGTGTTGATAATATCTGTTTTAAATGGGAAGCTGGTATGTTTTACTGCCTGAGGCTAAATTAATGAACAAGATTATCCAACCGTTGCTCTTTTCAACTGTTGTTGAAATCTTGCACTTACATTTCCAGCAGTTATAAATAGCATTTAATGCCACTTGTTACAGTATATCAAACTGACAGATCTGATGGAAGGCAGTTGTGTTGTCAACTGTTAGCAAACTTGCTTTCAGCAGTCATTGAAGCAGTCAGTGTGCATCATCCACAACATATATTGGTATCGGTGTGGATGTGCAATGTACAACATCAGGTATCAAAAAGACACTGACAGTACAGTCGATTATTGTCTTTGTGTTCCAGTTTTCATTTACGTCATTCCAGTAGATTGGCTAATGGAATATGAAAACACAGCGCAGATGCCAAACCAATGAGCAAAGAATAAAGACAAATGAGTAGCTAGAGAGATCATGATATCATCGACTGCCACAGCAAGCCAGATAATAGTGTTACACTGGAGAATTGGGAGGGGGAGAGTTTTTATTATGTCAGTTTGTTCCATTGCAAACTGAGTTGTTATCCTTTGTGAACATGCAAAGGTTAGGGACTGATTTTCAACCTTCTTGGTTTTGCCAGAGAGAAAAAAAATGCTTTTAACTGTATGGTATTGAGCAAAGCTTGGTTTCAAATTACTCTACATGAAATTAAACTTGACTACACTGAAGCCATCCCCAGAATAGGGAAGTAAGCCAAGTTTCATCATCATGGAAAATGTTAGATTTAAATACAGTCTCACTGCAGGATGTGTCATAGATATTGGTCCACTGCACAGATGTGATCTCTGGCCCATACAAGACTCAACACAAGGATCAGGGAAGGCAGCAATTCATATTAAAAAATCACACTTATTGATAGAGAAATGATCAGCTCCAGACAAACGTCACAGTCAAGGGACAAAAGCAATAACAAAGCAACGATCAGAAACCTAACAGCAGTCATCTGCTTCATTGGCTATCATATAAATAAAGAACAATCTGAGGTCAAAGCTTACTATTACAATTACACTGCAAAAATGGCGAAAAAATGTCTGTGTTGTGTCTTAAATCCAGACCAAAGTCTTCTTTTAGTTTTAAAATAGTGGGTAAAATAAAATATTGCAGTGACATGATATAAGGGCTTTTTTATTACATTGTTACATTTTTGTACTATGGACAAGACTATCACATTTGCTGAGGTGAGGTTGAGCTGAAAATGTAACCTGTTGTGGCAGAAAGGACTTTTCCAGCCAATTTCATTTTAAACCACATACATTCTATCTCAGTGATCAAGAATTTGAAAATGTTTATCGATGCTTTAAAGCCACAGTGATAAAGGCAAACTAATCTATTTGTGCCCCACATGTTGTCAAAATGCTGTCCATCCATATTAGTAGTATTTTATTAACTTTTTGGCATATTTTGAGACATACATTTTATGGTACATAAAAAAACTTATAAGACTAGACTTAAATGATGGCAGCAAAAAAATAGCCTATAAAGGGGGCAAAAAAGGCTTCCAGTGATCAACTTTGTTGATGTGATCCTTCTGAGGATTCCCCTTTTTAAATCAGCAATACCACAAATACACAATCTACAGTAAATACTTACGACCACTTTCTTTTGTGGCCAAATAATTACACAAATTGGACAGAAAACTTAGACATCCACAGCATCAACCTTTCAAACAAGCTGGTACAAACTAGTCAAGTCAAACAAAAGAGCTGCTGTGCAGTGCTCAGCATTGCACCTACAGTATGAAACTGCATAAAATCTAAATGTTTTATGTAAATAAGACAATACTTAGTACTGACTGTTTTAATTTTTTTTACTGAACTTAAACTGGGTTGAAAAAAAATAAAGAGAAGGAAATCGTTTTTGTTTTTCATTGGCATTCGCTCGAGTTTTTTTTTCATTATCTTTGTAATTAAACCATTTTAATGGAAAAATTCTTTCCTTATTCACAATCATGAGAGGGATACTAAAATAAGACAATTGTAAGACGCTTTTTAAGTCATGGCATCTCTTTTTCGTCTCTTCAAACACTATCAATAATTCCAAAAAGGTCATAAAAGACAAAAAGACATCTGGACAACAACAATATGTTTTGCATTGATGAGCAGGAACAAAGAGGGAAAAAAAGAGAGATCATCAAATCAGCTTGGACTTAGGTGCAGATAACACTAACTTGATTAGATAAGGGGGGTCTGTTCATGCACTGATGCTTTTTGGATCAAAGACCTGTGTGATGTAAAAAAAAAAAGCCCCTGGACAATTTCACGGAGGTTGTCACTGTGTTGAGACTATGACCCTCATCTTAAGGTGTACTGGCAACTGAGAAAAGGCACATAAAAAGTTAGTTTGTAAAAGTAATTGATACCAGTGACAGTAGAAGCAAGCAATCACTCTCACTCTTTACTTTAGGGAGTGAACTGGTGTGCCAACTAAGGTAGTGAGCTGGCCAAAGTAAAATTTGACATCATGAGAATTTCCCCGTTACAACCTGAAACTGTACGATCAATAAACGACAAAGGGGAAGTGATACATGTACTCCTAAATAGTTTAACAAGATTCTTTGTGTTTGTTTTCTTCACTAAAGGAGTAAAAGTGTCAAAAGTGTTAAAAGGTCTAAACAACTGAATCCAGATGACAAATGTCTGTGCTCACAAAAAAGACAGACAAAACACACACGCATACACCCAGTCTGCAATCTGCTTTGCTGAATGTGAGATGACACCCAGGAGTGCTGATACAATAGCAAAAGTAGGCTACCAGGCCAGGGAAAAAAAGAAATAGCCTAGTGAATGCGTTTTACACATTAAAAGGCTAAAAGATACTTTTACTGTTTACACAGGCTGCCTACATGCAACCCTTCAATCCACATGTTTATTAGGTGTTGCACACACAAAAAACTATGGAAAGAAATGATCCTTTATTTTCATATCGTTCAGTCTATCATCTTCTAAAGAGTATTTCAAAGGAAAGTTCTTTCTTTCCTCAGCATTTAAAGAATCTGACAATCTTTTATCTTGGCTGCCACTTAGATACTCAGATCATTTATCTCAGTCAGGAACCTTAATGAGCCAAAAAGAGGATTAGACTGGACTCTTGGGGCCCTGTTCTGTCTCTTTTCTTCTTCGTGCCACTCTGATCTATCAGCTATATAAAAAAATTAAAAGTTTTTTATACATCTATAAATGTTGTTCCATTATTTTCACTTGATCTCACCTTCTGAGACTGCAATCAAAACTTTGTTAACAATGCAATTAAAACTGCAAAGAATTTGTTTTACATTTCATTAAAAGGAACTAAATTACATTAAATTCTTTTTTATCAACTAAAGCCAAGCCATTTATATATTAAAAAAGCATCTGGACCAACACTGTTCTCCTGATCACTAAAACACAGTATTTAGCTCTCCTTGCCCTGCAGGTGCTGCAAATGTAAATTCTTCAGCTAGCACACCAATTTGCATTTACTTTCAACATTTTTATTGTACTTTTAACTTACATATTTACAATAATGCAAATGGAGCAATAGCGAAAGTTCAGACAGGAAGACTAGCAATGATCCTACACTCACCCTCTCAGTGTTGTCACCTTTTCCCTCTCTCACTCCTTTCATCCCTTTCTGCACTCTTTCCTTTCCTCCTCTTTTCTTAGGTCCGCCCCTTTCCAATCAGCGTTCGGCTCTTACAGCCAATCTCATTCAAATGGGGAATTTAAATACTCTCTCTTTGCTGCCGACTTCCTTTCAGATCGAACTCGCATCAGCTCGTTCCGCTCGTGAGTGGCCCACTCTCGGATAAGCTCAACTCGCTGAAAAACCATTTGTTGTTTATGCCTTGTTATTATCATCTTTGTTCCAACAATAAAAAGGCTGCAACGAGAACAATCAGTGGAGACAGTTTCGGCTCTCAACTGACACTGGTCTCCCCTGCATGCAGAAACACAGATCTGTGGCTCATTCTTGTTTGTCTTCTTCTGTCTAGTCGAGAATTAACCTGACAAGCTCCCTGCATGGACTCGAGCTATGGGATCGTAAGTAGCCTACATGTACATGACGGTATCAACATAGATGATAATGATTATCTCCGTTAAGATCTCAGACTGCTTGGGTTCGCTACCAGCTCTCTCCTCCTCAGCTGCGGCTTCGTTTTCTTCCACCGCGTCTAGCGCCGTGTCCACTCCCTGCTCCACCTGGAGTTTCTTTCTGCGAGAGGAGTTTATTTCCGTGGATCAGCCCCTCTCCCTCCTTGGCCACCTAATTCAGTTTTGTGCATCATCTCGTGGGGTAGATATTCATCTCTCGCTTTAGAGTACCGCATCTTCGGTCGTATTGGATGACGGGTGTCAGATTCACGCTCTTG